>NW_019059926.1:70883-88665 GCF_000696155.1 Zootermopsis nevadensis
TCTACAAGGCCTCGCCACTGGTTCCTCTCCCGAGTCAGAATACAGTACACATCCTCACTCTGTTTATTTAAGATCAATTTTAATAATATTCTTTCTTCTACGCCTGGACTCTCCCATCATCTTTGCTTTGGTCACCCTACGTCCTCCTCGTGTGAAGAACGCATAGAATTGGCATTCCATATCCAAAACACTGTGTAAGGTAACGAGCAAGTGCTTGGATACCTTTCTTGTTTCAAAGGTAAAGCATGTCATTCGTAGAGCAAAATGGATCTGAAGACCTCGAGCTATTCTACTGTGCTATTAGCGGGTTGATTGTTATAGAGGGTAGCAATAATAGGGTTGGTAGTTTAGGAGACCCGCAGAGCACGTACTACTTAGCGGTGGAGTGGCACTGTGCTATTTGCAGTGCGAGGAGGACATATTGGGTAATACATTATGAGACCGAGAGCCCTTGACTCAGTATAGGTCGGAAATAGTAGTCTTGCCACATTGACCACACGAAGAACACACTTAAGAGCAACTATCATCCAGGATGTCCTGTAAACACAAAATCTCAGTTCAGCCAACCGCGTATTATTATTTGAAATCCTCTAAAAATCTTCATCTTGGAGGCTAATTCGAATTTAAGAAGTTTATCAGTATGACAAACGAGATTTATACTTTTCATGACAGTAAAATGCTTGAAGGAATGACATGTACTAAAGCTGTATGGGCCTACTGTAAGCGGATATTTTACGCTGTCCGATTATATTTCTAATACTGGCATTTCTCACCATTTAAATTTTGTTTCAAGTTGCTACATAGGTCAGATAGTCTAAGTTAACGATAATTTGAGTGGCGATTCTGAAAGTGTGTGAAGGAACTATTCGTGTCTTCACTTTTTGGAACTGAAGAAGATCACGAAATTAGGTGTCTTGATCTGAAGGCTGTAGGCCACCGTTCACGCAGCACTAATATCAATGTTTTATAAACCGCCATGAAGCACATAAGCATGTTAGGAGGTGATGAATGCAATTTATCACCATCACTTCGTTACCAAATATGTTCCCATGGGAATGAAAATGCAACATCGCCTGGAAACTGGAATCAGCTGCTTTAAAGACGCAGCATTAGGATAGTTTAATTCTCTCTTCGGAATCGTGCTTTGCTGTCAGTTTAAATTATAGAGGAAATTAAAAGATTTGTTTTCAAATCGCTTGTTCCCTAAATCCCTCTGACATAACACCGCGGCGTCTTGCCTCTCCCCTGTTTTATCCGTGTACATTTGCACATGGCTGAAGTCTAACGCAGCGACAGAGGGAGGTTTTAAATCCAAGAGGCTCAATTCTGTCCCTTTCTACTATTCGTGTACTTTTCAGATCGTTGACGATTTTAATTAAGAGACATATTGAAAAGGGACTAGGTTGGGAGAGAGAAGATAATATAGATTTCTGGACGTTAATTTGAAACGACTCTCACCATGGTTTGTGAGCTTTCCTATATTTTGCAATCCTCTAGGGACGACTCGAGTTCTTATTATGTCCCGTGAGTGATGCATGCTGGGAAAGTGCGTAAGCCCTGATGGCGGTAGTAAAATACTCATCATCGAAGTCGACCCGTCAGGAACTCGAGTAGGTATAGGGGCAGAGACGGCGTGGTTCGAGGCGAGGGGAAAGTTGCTGTATGGAACCGAAACACGTTCTCATAACGGTTCTGAAAATTAAAACTTGCGAATAGACGATAAAAAAATGTAATAAATTTTCACACTAGTCGCTGAGGGAGATGCAATAAGGAAACATTTGAGTTATTTAAATGAAGAGAAATACTTTTTTTTTCCCCCACATTTTCATTCGAATATTTTAATATCCCAGAATGCTGAATTGAAGGTTTAAAAGAAAGTTCGCCCGTACTTTAATCAACAACTTCAAACAAGCCATATTCCTGACCTCACTTGTGTTAACACGCTTTGTTTATCGTTTAGTTTGTGTTGTATTTGCTGACTGAATTTTTGTAGTGTATCTTACAATCACCACTTTCTGTTTATTTCTAGTACAACGATCATCGACCTACTTTCCTCACCCATTGCCTCACCTGCGAGTTAAATTTTTTACAGTTCGCCACTTAAATGTCTTATCGTGGTGTATCGTCTGCTATTACGTTTTATCCAGTGTACTGTCTGTAGTCTTTTTATCTGCTTATTACCTTCAGGTGGTGCCTCACCTGCTGATTGCTTTCATATACATGTAGTTCTTCCAATATCCTCTGTTCCTTCCTAACTATCACACCTAGAAATTGTTGCACTTTGAGTCAGTTGTACGTTATCCGAATAATATAAATAAAATGCTATAATTTTTTTCCGTGTGACTCGTTGAACTACGGCAGTAACCTCACTGCACATTTATAGTGCTGAGTTTGCTAGTAGATGCATGACAATATTTTTTCTCTCTTCTCGTTTCCAAGATTTTTACGCTGAATATTTTAATTGCTTGGGATGTATAATGACGATGCAAGATTTGCCTTTGCCAATCACCTTTGTTTTGTGCACGATTCCAGTGTCGACCAAAGGATAAATTATTCCGAGTATTTTCGAGATTTTGCCACATCTTCAAACCATTCAGCGAGGGAACTAGAAATGTTTAACGACTATCTTTCAGATAACGATCTGTAGTTTATAAATCAGTACGAAACAATTTTTTTTAAAAAAGCCTATAGTTTTATAAGTTGTCAATATTGAAATGCGACGTATTCCGAGAAATAGGCCATGATCTGTTTAGTGTACATTCGCCTCGGATAATAGAGGAAATACGTTAGAATTTTCCAATCACGATGCGACAGTGTTTCTCAACCAGAGTTCCGCGGACCCTTGTGCCTAAGTGTCTGCGAGTTCAGTACATTTTATTCTTTTATTTATTTGTTTGTGTTGCCGAAAGTTTTATGCTTCAGAATATTTTTCATTGCCGAACTTCAGTTAAAAAACACGACGAATAAACTCTACCTGATTTATACATTTCATTTATTACGTATTTTGTTTAATCAAAATGAATGAGGTAATTTTGGAGAAGGCGTCCTCAAACCAGAGGGGCTGAGAAACGCTGGTGTAAGGGGCACGATATATTTCACAAGGTCTTTCCTCCTTTGTCAGCTTGTGGTGCATTGTGTTATCACAAACGAGACTAGATTGCGTCTGCTGTTTATGAAAAGTGTCCGGATTCAGACAATTGGGTATTGGATTTTAGTAATGCATCTACTGTCCTGGAGACAGTAGCGAAATTCTGGCTGCATAACAAATTTTAATCGAGCACCGAAGAATTAAGCCTTTCATGAGCCTCGCGTGATATGACAAACACTTGTCAGTAAATTTATCTCATTAAATGCTAGTTTTTGTTTAAAGTAATTCTGATATTGAGTTTAGAAGTAAAGGGTCATGGCAGAACTTCACTGGAAATTCGACGAGAGGAAGTTGCTCTTTTTAAAGTTTATGCAACATATTATCGTATTTAGTTTTTATAAAAAAGATTTATGTTATTTTTTGTGAGCATTTCCTGTGATAGAAAGCAATGAATCCCTCGAGCGATATGTTGAGTAGATGCTTCGTTCTGGTGTTCTGGAGATGAATTATTTGGTTTCTGGCCCGAACACACGTATTCAGTGATGTCTGTTGGTTTCCTCAGCCCATCCTGGCGTCTAGGAGATTCTATATAAGCATTAGTACTCGTTCTGTTATCCGTTGACTCTATAAATCGCTAGAAGCACCTGCTCTGCACAAAACTAGTTATCAGTCAGTTGATGAAACATCTGATAAAGCACACACGTAGTACCCTTCTGCGCATGATTTTTTTCGTAACACTATAGCAGAAATCATGGCCGAGTGAAAAGTGAAGAGAAACGTTCATGATGTAAAAGAGATCAGAACATGAAAGGGATCGACTTTCTTGAACTCATTACTCAACAGCATTAGCTGATCCATGCCGATAGGCCGTTTATTTAGGGACTTCTAGATTTACTTGCAACTGTAATCAACAGAGATTAAGAAAAATAAAGAAAAAGATTGTCAAAGAGAAGTAAATGAATTGGATTACAGTTTTCTCAGTTTTACTTTTGTCTTCGCCCTCGAAATGTGATTTCCTTAATCATTTTTTTAATACGATACTCCGTCAGCAGAGCTGAATTCCCGGCTAAAAACCGAAATCTCATAGAACCTTCTAGTTCTGTAACTTGTCAAAAGAAATGTCAGTATCTTATTTACGTTTACAAGTCTTCTTCTTTTCTTGTCTCTGAGCTTTATAATTCTGTTCTTGAGAGCATAGAACTATAAGACAAAGGTGGACCGTCATCGTTGACCACGATAGCCATTCTATCCGTTGTAAGTATCGAACAAAGAACTTTCATAAAAGTCACTACAGGTTTACGGTTCTATGAAATATGATTTTATAAAAAAAAAATTATTTGGGCATAAATGGAATAACATAAAGGCAGTATTGCTTTGTTTTATAAATAACAATGGTGTTCCAGAAATGGTGTGTGTCATATTTGGAATGCTATGAATTTTCACTGGGGTTCAGTGCAGTTTTATTTAATGAGAATTATTAACAACTTCAGAACCTACTGAGTGGCGGGTGTTCTGTTTTTCATTGAGAAATATTTATTGAATCAGCTTTCGATCATGTACCGATTGATGATCATAAGCATTCAAGATTGCCTAATCTCGAATGTCCTGGCAGTGTAACATATTTGCAACGTTTATATTCTCTTGACGACATAACAGTCATGTTCCTGAATACCGACGCTAAGTACGTGTTTTCATTTAAAGTTCCGGAAACAGTGGAAAGAAGATATTATGCGCTGTCAGTGAAGTCTTAATGATCTTAACGAAAGGCGGTCCTGTAGTGGACCGGTTCAGTGCAGGCATCGGACGTGGCACGCAAAGAGGGCTCGAGGAGAACCGTTGGTCGCAAATGAATCCTAACTTCCGTGTGCAAAATTTTGAGAAATTCAGACACCGAGGTCTTGAAGTCTGCAATAAGACGTACTTTGTGTTCCCACTTTCTCGCCTAAAAATAGTTACTTATCCTGGTCACTGTATTCGGGAAGTTCCGAAGTATGGAACTCCGCGGAGAACATGCAAAGATTTGGCGTGAACACTTAATCAAGCACTGTTCGACTGAAGCAGGACACAGCTTAATTTGCACAGAACTTTCGTAAGTGTATAATTCCAAACTTCGAACTCGATGAAGAGTCTAATTTTCATAATAGCACATTAATGAACTTGTAGTGCGACATAATATATTTTTTTTAGACTTAGGATCGACTGATTAAGGGATACACACGCCACGTTCCCCAACATTTATTTTATGGAGTTCAACAATGGCCGGAAAATAGAAATAAGTCTGATGAGGTAAAGTTACGTGACCACTTTCATTTAAACGATATTTGTTACATATACAGTTCCATTCCATTTATTAGACCGTATCATACGTTGAGCATGTGCTTATGAATTGATATAGTGGCACGCAAAATAGGGAGACAGAGATAGGCCATAAATATGGTTTTATAATATGTGATACACTGCGGTTATATTTCAATTCTGTAACAGTCCATTGTGGTTCACTGCCGGTAGAAGTGTACGACATTTAAACAACTTCAGTTCGCAGAGTGGAATTATCACCCAAGTACAACACGCGTATTGTTTATATGTGACTTCACAGAACATACAATTGTAATCTTTGAACTCTAATCGGTATTCATAAACAAAGATGAAGTTGATAATAGCCTTCACAATCATCAAAGCGGTTTTCTGTGTAACATACGAAATTTTGCCTTCGGAAAGCCGCCACGTTGCTTGGTGCTTGAAGAATATAATATATCAACATTTCCAACAGAAGTCGCCGATTCTAGTCGTAGTTCCGCCGTCTGATAATAACAGTATTCCAGAGTCAGTTCAAAATAAGAATTCGTATCTCGTGGACTCCATATTGCAATACCTGAACAGTGCAGAACTGCGCCCGCTTCATGTGTTCCGTCCAGACTTACCAGTGGACTTTTCGAACGAACTGCCCAACCTACATCACGGATATATTATTTTCATTTGGTCAAGTGAAGAGAATGATGTCATCCAGACAGTTGAAAACCATCTGGAAGAACTTAGGTACAGCCAGTCTTGGAATCCGCGGGCTAGATTCATGGTTGTGGTAACCGCGTATGACAGTCCACATTCACACTTGGTGGCCCTCAGTGTTTCTGAAGCATTGTGGTCTCTTAATGGTATTCTGAATGTAATAATCGTGATCGAAAATCGAGACACCACAGTAACTGCGAGCAGAGACGTTGACACAGAAGAGACCCTCGTGGTGAACATATACACATGGTTCCCATACAGAGGAGGACGATGTGCCGAGCCAGCAGAAGTAGTCCTCATTGCCCAGTGTCTGAGTGGAAGCAGCGGGCAACTCACCACCAACGAACCTCTCTTTCCAAACAAAATTCCCAAGAACCTCCTAGGATGTCCGATCAACGTAGCCGTTATAGATGTTTCTCCTTTTGTCATACCTACCGAGGACTATACGGACACATCAGGAAATGCAACCTATAAGTTTAGAGGACTGGAAATTGAGTATCTTCTCTTAGTAAGTAAGGCATTGAACTTGACTCTGGAGTTCCGTCTGATTACAGATTCCGTCTTAACGTTTCCAATAGGTTCTGCGGTTAACATGGTGTTAGATGGATTGGCTGATATTAGCATCGGAAGAATGTTTCATCTGGCGCAATATGTGGGAATTGCAGAGCCCACAATAGCATTTATGTTTGATACTATAAAGTGGTATGTCCCATGTCCGAAACCTACGCTTAGAACGGAAAAGATTATGGGCATATTCTCTCCTTCCGTCTGGTTCGCTATGACGGTGGTTATCGTATTAACGACGCTGGTATTTTGGCGTACATCTAATTGTTCCATTTCCGCAGTAACTGAGTCACACACGTACAGAACTGTAGCGTACTGCGCGTATAATGCGTGGTCTGCATTCATGGGCGTGTCAGTTCCAGAGATGCCAAGAACGCCCAAACTAAGGATAATATTCTTCATCTTTGTGTGGTACTGTTTTGCTATGAACGTAATATTCCAAGCATTTTTCACGTCTTTTCTCGTGGCGCCAGGATACGAGAAGGCGATTGAATCCATTGACGAACTCTCCCAGTCTAATTTAATGTATGGTAGAGATGAACATTATGAGGAGGCTTTGTTCTATATATCGGTTGATGATCATAAAAAAATAAAACTGAAGACGTTAACGTGCTCCAACTATAGTTCATGCTTGAAACGTTTGTTTACGAAGGGCGATATAAGCACAATGTCTACGAGGTATGATGCTGAATTTGGATATCCGTACAGAATTGAAGCCGTTGGCGGAAAGCAGTCATTGTGCACTACGAGAGAAGTTATGGTGACGCTCCATTCAGTTATGTTTGCAAGGTTTGGATTTCCTCTGCGGGACCGGTTCAATGCAATTATAAGACGTTGCATTGAAAGTGGGCTTGTAGAAAAGTATTGGTCCGAACTGAAATTTGAACATCAGTTTCAGGGTGACTTGAAATTCGAAGAAAACAACTGTGAGTTTTGTAGTAACATGTACTTTGTGTTCTCCCTTTCTCACTTGAAAGCAGCTTTCATTCTTCTGGGATTTGGGTACGTGCTGAGTAGTGTCGTGTTCCTTGTTGAATTGTTCCTCAGATGACTTTTGTTTACGCTGCATCGAACACCGTATACTTGCAATCTACCTTGGCGACTGGGCGAACTGGTTTGCTTGGATCCGATACGTAATTATTTGTAGCTATCACCTGATCACCATGGACAGTGAGTGCGATCACGAAGAGATTGGCGTAAGCCATGCACCAGTGTGTTGGTCTCTCAAGACGAGTTACACGATTTCTTTTTACCATTTCGCTTCTAATTTATAGGCCTATTGTGCTGTTACACGGTGTTTGAATTCTGTTGATGTTCATTGCCTGAACTGCAGTTAACTGAGTAATGGGCATTCTGATGCTCAAGTATTCTCCAGTAGAAGTCTAAGTTATAAAACAGTTGAATCGGTGATTACTTAAACCACATGAATCCGCTTTGTGAGAATTTTGTTATCGCTACCATGGTAATTACCAGAGTAAGTGCATCGTTTTCCTGAATAACCACATCATTCCAGAACCTTAGTGATCGTAAGCAGCCTTATGTACTGTCTGTTTTATGTATGTGTTACATGATACGTGGATGCATATTATGTTGTTACCAGGTATTTTTAGCTTTTCACTCTAGATATATGTAATTACATAAAAATAAATACATGCCAATTATATTTGGAGGCAAATCTGTTAACTGTGAAATTAATAATGTGTTTGCTACCACGTCTTTTAGAGTTTCCTGTAAGTGAGTTTTGTGGGATCATGTGTTTGGGTTTTTGAATTTGCTTTTGTCCTATGTAGAATATAAAATGTGGTGTCATATTTATGCATTTGTTCGTACAGTGACGTAAAGCACGAGTTTTGCTATTTGTAATATCACAACCACTTGATGAAGATAAATAAAAATATATCCATTGCTAGCCTTCTTTTTATTTGAAAATATCTCGGTTTTTATTCTGTTGAATTTTGACTTGTGATTTCTGTTGTCTGTAACGTTAAAATAGAAATACTGAGTTTCAACGACGGTAACATGTTTCTTTGACTCTGCACAAATCTTCGACTTTACTCCTAACAGGTTTACTTCGTTCTGAGTTTCCTCAAACTCGAATTTTAAATATGCCTCCAAGTGCCGAACATCATTTTTTGGGCTTAGTATGAATATGTGCGTGCATATGTGTGTGTCAGTGGGCCAACAATATGCATTACGTGATCACACAGGAGCTGTTTATAGCTTTATTTACGTTTTCCTATGTAAGCTTTGTTCAAATACTCTGCAAAATTTAATTTAACATATAGGTTATGGAACGTCCTTTAATGTTTGTTGAATATTAACTAAGATTTCTTCGGAGAAAGACTTCAATTTTTCTACTGCTATGAACAATGTCTCGAATTTCTTACATTTTAACTAGCATGTAACACAGTCAATAAGAAGCTTTGAGTTTAATGCAGACAGAAAGATGCACAGTGTTAGTGTCAGTTACATTGTCCTTAAAACAAAGACCATCATCCGGAAGCCTTCGAGAACTGCATTTACGGAATGCTGATAATATTTAAAATTTCTATCAATTTCTTTGCAAGGTTTCCCGATTTAAAATTAAGTATTTACATTTTTATTGAAATTTTCGTCATGAGTTCGTTTTAGGGAGGTTCCAGCTTGAAGTCTCCACCCTCCAGATGAGTTGATCAGTTATTCTGACGAAAGCTTTTCTTTGTTTTCCTCAGTTCTTTCATTTACATGACATGGTGTTATTACCTTAAACTCGGCTATTACAGCTTCCTTCCGTACAATTTCCAATCAGATATTCATAACACAACCTATAATTCGACGCTGTGTATAGTGATCTACTTATGTCGTCCTTAAATAAATTGGATACAACTGTAAAAATGTGTGTATCGTTCGGGGGCTATTTGCTGGTCGGCATTTGTTTCTTGTACGAGGGGCCACAGGTAGTTAAGAATATGACGGCTGTAGGAATATTCTAGTGGATGTGGACGACTGACTTCTCCATGCAGCTGTACTCAGGGAGTTTTTACCTGCTCTTATATGAATAATTCTAATAGAGGTTAATATGCGAAGACGGGAAAATAGATTTCATCTCATATCACAGCAGCAACCAGCCAAAATAATAGTAACATATATTTAAGTTTGGGGAACACTGAATGTTTTGAGTGGTTTTTCTTGAGGGGGCGGGGTGTGGTTTCATGCATTTTCCATTGTTTAGTAGACGAAATGAGAAGAGTAAGGGGTGAAGGGAAGGTGGAGTCCCTAGGGAATAATGCCCCTGCGTCCTATAGAATCACGGGAAGACGAATGGGAAGAGAGAGGACAAGGAGAGTAACTGAAGTATGTTTGTTATTCATAGAAAAATTGAGAAATAGTAGGTCTCTTGAGCAAAAGTCCAAATGGTGTTGTGGTCTTTAGTACAGTCTAGTATCCCATGCTATTTCAAGGAGAACTATCACCATTATTCATGTCTGTGTGTTAGGGCAATACAATAACGAGTGTTCTGTGTGGATTCATAGGAGATTGGGGGCAATACAGTCGTTGAAAATCACGACGAAGTGAATGACCGAACTGATCGATTAATTAATAAATTAGAACTCTTTAAGAGATGACAGATACCTTTGGCGATTAATCCATCAGATAACACTGTTTTTTGTTCAGCTACTCCCATATAGGGATTAAATAATAATTCATTTTACCATGTTGTGGGTTCCTATTTTCATGTGTTACTAAGAAATCCAGTCTGCATTATCTTATAAAGCGTCGTAAAATAGATGACGAATAAATCCACGTAATCGGTGATAGGAAGCTCAAAACGTTCCAGTGGTCGTCAGTAGCGCCGCGGGTTAGGTCACTGACATTTCTTACTTTGAAGGAACCAGATCCCGACAGGACTGCAAAGGAATGAATTCTCCGGCGACTGGTTTTGCAACACTGCAAGATCTGCCCTATCCGTTTGTGTTTGGGGACATCCAGACAAACAGGACAAACCTGAATGCAACTACAGCTAGATATTTAAGTTTTTAAAGAGCTGATGATGTTATCTTACGGATGTCTTCTCTTCTTCGTTTTTGTATTTATTTATGGTCGTATTTCTAGGTGTAAGCGGGTGTTACAGAATTCAGTTCTCTTCTCATCCTGCATTACGTCTGATGCTTATAACGTTATTATTGCACGTGTAAATGTTGTTAACTAAGAATTTAGACTTCAATTTTTTACCCTTATTTCCGTGCAACTGAAAGCTGTCATATGACGAAATAGGATGATTAAATCTGCTGATTCCTCATTTATTGTTTCTTGAACACGCTTTTGTGAACATGGTAACGAAAATTCTGTAACAAGAAGCAGGCATGAGATGTCGGTCTGCCGTGTTCATGTGCAGAGAACAGAAGTTTTCAGTCGACGTGGGAAAACTGTTTTGTACGCAGCAACATATACGAAACTAATATTTTGCCATCCAGTTGTGCAGTTATCAATTTCAGTGACGGAAACGTCTTATACATTTTCATATCAGAAAAATGACAAAATTGTCTTAAAATAGGCCACGACCGCGCTCTTTTACGTACTTTCTAATTTATCAAAAATCACTTTGATTTAATACTGAGTAATGTATATATGTCGTTGAGGTAGCGTACTTAAATGTACTCGTGAAAGGGGCCTGCAACCCTTCTTGCTTTTTATAAACCTTGTTGGACCAGTTCTGGTTTCTTCAGGTTTTATTTAATAGCTTCCAAAGTGTGTGTAAACCATCTATAAATCGTTCACATATCAACATGCTACATAAGGACGCCATCATGTTGCTCTATTGTGGAGACTCAGTTGCAGAGCTGCATTAAAAAACATCTGGCTTAACTGTTGTGCAAGGCTCTTGCAGAATCACGACGTTTCCTTAAAAACAAACTGCTATTCAGATAGATTTTTTTAAATTGAAGCTGTAAGCTGTAAGCTGTGTAAATAGTTCAGCTCTTGGCTTCGCCTGTCCTCAGTTTCTTACATCTAAGTAAAAAGTGCGGGCCCTCAGGGGCTCACATTAGTGGGTACGGTAAGTGGCGATCCCGAGGTACCCGAGCTACGCAGTATCTGGGCCACCCTGTCTTCGGGGGATATAAATTCGGAGACCTGGTCCTCCAGGTTGGGGGTTGGGCATGGGGTTTACAGCCCCATCCCGGAAAAAAACTAATTGTACAGAAACCTAATACGAGCAGAAGCTGGAGGGATGTGAAAAGGAAAAATTATGAAAAGTTTATGACGTGAAGGAAGACATCAGGAAAATGAGAGTTAGAGGATGGTGGAAAAAGGCAGAAGATAAATCTGAATGGAAGAAACTCGTTAAGGAGACCAAGGCCCTATAAAAGAGCTGTAGTGCCACGTAATAGTAGTAGTTAAAAGTATGGAATAAGTTGTTTGTAATTTTTAGAAAAAGTTTACTGTTAACGAACCTGTTCGTTGTATTTTAATTAGAAGTTATTTAGCTTACGAAGTTCACACAAATTTGGTAACATATTTATCGTTATTTTTGTTAAATTTCTACAGTTTTCAGATATGATACTGTCTAATTACCAGAACATATAACAAAACTCCCTTTATATTTACAAATTTGTATCTGTTTAAATGACTGATTTATGGTAGTCAGCCCATATAAATACAAATGTCGTGAAAACCATTTCGCCGAAATGTTTCCAAATGAGAAATGATTTTTAAAATAAAGAAAACTGAAACATTGTTCAATATTTTTGCTGTTAGTGCCGTCGGTCTGGTATTTTCCCTCGTCCTGGGGCCAAAGAAATTGTCTCTTCTGCCAACATCGTTGCTGAAATTACGCTGCAAGGATCTCATATTATGTGGCAGAATACAAACAGTAGCGCGCTGATACAGAATTTAATTTTCAAACAGTCTGTCGTATCAGCTCTGAGTCCCTGATTAGCGGTTGACACGTGTGGTTCGGATCGTCTTGTGAATCTGTTTACTCACGGCTCTAATTACTGAATTTCGTACCATATAAGGAGCAGGTTTATAGACAGCAAATACCTGGCGAGCCAATACTAACCGAAGTGAAATCGCTGCTTCACTCAGTTGAGAGCATCGATTAGAGAGGAGGTGTGAGGGTTGTAGAACGCACAGGCGTATGGGGAATCGACGTAAATTGAGGTCGGAAGGTATAAGAGCGGATAATGAGCACAGAAGCTACAATAAGCTGAAAGATATAGAAGAATACACATAGGATTAGTGTGTACGGTGCACAGAGATGGTCCAGGTTTGAGGAAAGGTTGGAGAGAGTTGAGGAAGAGAGATGTTACAGAATAAAGAGAAGGCATTAGGTGTTCATATAGGAGGCGATTACGAATAGCGGAGAAAGGATAAGTAGTCTGTATAAAGCTTTAATTTTCGTACAGTCGGGGACAGAGACAACTGGCAGCTGATAGTAGTTGTGTGCTGGGAATTGCCACTCCGAAACAAATCGTGCACCGAGCATGCCTTCATACAGGGCAAGCCAGCATGAGACATGGGGTTTTCACGGTGGCCCGCATTCGTTATAGATTCTTCTGTTTTTCGCAACATCTGGAAATGGTACTGGCGTCTTGGGAGTTGTTGCATCGAAGTAACTGATAATTTATTTATTTACTTATGGTTTATTTAACGATGCTATCAATAGCTCACATAGTATAGCGTCGAGTTATATGTCGTGTCATTTAATTTTCCACTCTTGAATTTTATGTCATGAAAATATGGATTCCGCTAGTAATACTTCAGTCGCGTTAACAAAATTATACTTCTCGTTGGTTTGATCCTTATCCACCAGACACATGCCAGTTACGATCCGACACTGAAATATTTCAAAGTGACGGACATAGGCGATTGAATCATTCTCTTCTTTGTGGAAACTACCAGCAGAATCCCTTATAGAATTGAAAATGGTGTTGGCGGTTGTGGAGAGGACCCAGCAAGGGCTTGCTGTGTCCCAGCCAGCGACCTGTGAGTGTTCCGTTGAGAATGTGAAACTGAGAAATGTCTTCATCTTCTTACGAACACACTTTTCACAGCTAGTCTTGGAATAAGAACATCAGTAAACGTGACTTACTTGAGAAGGATATTTAATTCCGTTAAGGTTGGTTGATCAGTTGACCAGTTGTTGTTTGTAATATGTATAACTATATGGATCGTTGAACCTGAAAGGTGACCGAGTTTCATAAGCACATAACGTTTTACATAATTATTAGCTTGTCCCGTTAATCTGAAATATTCTTATAGTAACAGGGATCGACACCGTTCATATATACTGCATTAATTGCATACAATCTGAGTATATAATTTGGTCGTTGAAATCTAAAAAAATATTCAATTCTGAACACTCTACTTAAATTAAATTTTCACGTGTGTCCTTGCTTTCAATAGGATACGATTTCGTATCGCTTGTAGGAGTGACATACATCATTTGTAACGTAACGTGCCGGTGAAATTCATGTTTAACACAAAAAGAATATTTTGGCTATGTACATCGAGGTGAATACGTAATGGGTTTGAAACTTGATTCTTATTGGATGTAAAAGAGCTGTTAAGGCCGTACAGAAATGAAACATGCTGTGATCGTTTATGTTATTCCTATCGTCATGAACGAGAATTTACAGCCATTCCGCCGAGTCTTGCCAGAGGTAACGTTTGCTGCATTGCCAAATATCTAAGCTTAAATGTGCGAAAGTTTTTTGCCTTCAAATACGATATCCACATTGGCAGATTTGACTTAGGCCTATGCAGAGAGCAGCAAGGGGTTGACAAACTTCATGTCACGGAATCAAATGCAACCCATACTAGTATTCAGACTTTTTATATTAGACGTGGTTGACTCTTTATTACAAGCAGCTGAGTTTTACCAGAGACTTTTTAACCCACAATCGGACCGCAAACTTCTGTGTGATTCTAATCCAAATTGTAAGGACCTGTACAGTTTTAATTATTTCTTTATTTGTGTTAGAAAGTCACGTGCTGATTAATATACGTGCGGCCATGGGAAATGTAACTGTAATTGCTAAGGAAATTTAATCATGAGGAGCTTTAGAAGATATTGTTATGGGTTATTTGATCAAGGAAGATGGAATGGTCGCTACAGGAAGCATGCATGGCTGAAATGAGAAAATCTTACAAAATGTCAATCGGAAACTCCTATAGAAAAGGCAGAAGAGTATATTTTTCAGACTTATACATAGATGAGACGATAATATTAAAACGGATCTTAGTAGTAATAAACTACGAAGATTCAAACTGGATATAACTGGCTTGTGTTAGTTTCCAATTGCTGGCTTTTGTGTGAAATTTATGGTTTTATAAAGAAAGTGGGCTATTCTTTGACAAGCCGAGTATACAATCGATTTGTCAAATTTCCTGCACTATAGAGTGAGTGTGAGTGAGTTTACCATTCAGTAATTCTTTATTTTACCCAGAGAGTGTATTTGTATTTATGGATTTCATATGATTCTCACAATAAACAGGGATTATTCCCTTAATAATTGATTTCCTTATTCATGAAGGTTTTTCATTATGTTACTAAACAAAGTCGGTTTAGAGGCGTCACAGAACCCTTTTAGTTGAGTTGACGGAAGCCTATAAATAGGCCTGCCTAAGATAATCTTTGTACATTCTTAGGCCTATAACATGGAAATGTGTAGTTTACGGAAAATAGTGCAAGTAACATTGACAGCGTAAGCCAACTGAATATACCTTAAAAACGTGGCTGTATCTGATGTTATGATGTCATGCAGAGTTTCACGTTTAAATTACTGGCTTGATGAGACCTATTTCGCCTGCCGACAGAAAGTCAATAATCTTATATTGCAGACACAATAACCCCCCCCTCCCGCAACTTACGCAATAGAATGTAGCGGGGGGTTGGGAGAAAGGAGCAAGTTGGGTTGGGGTGGATTATTCAGTTAGGGTCTTCTGCCACACATAAGCACCAAATGAAGGCATCGAGATTATTAGCACCCGCCATTATCTTGAAGCCTAAGAAAGAGTGACATCTGCTTTCTATACAGCGATATAAAAATTCTTGCTACAGAGTAAATTTATTATTTTAAAAAATAAACTATCCTTACTTCATTTAATAGGATGAAATTGGCTTAGATAGTCTACCTGTGCATCATTTTAACTCACTTCGATGTTAAATGTCTTGTAACAGTGTTTTAAACATGAAATTATAAACTTGGATATACAATGCGGATAGCGAGAGAATAAATACAAAGAAAGATTTGTGGTAATTTGTGGGCACCCTTTTAGAAGAGTAAGGCATTGTAAGTTTCTTTAACAAACGTTTTAGATGTAGTTGTGTAGGTTGTGATGGTTGGAGAAGAATCTAACTGCCTCATAATTGTGTCAAGTGGGGACCTTTGGGAATGATCTTACCGAATCTTTAAGTTATGCGATCAGATAGTTGGTGCCGACGTCTGGCTTATCATCTCGCATCTTTCAGGCATTGGAAACCTGAAAAAAAATTATAAATAACACTTAAGTATACGTTAAAATCTGGACAACAGCGCTGAAAAATCCTCTCTTAACTATTATTTAGTTAAAATTTGGATCTTACAAATTACAGATTTTCACTTTCTCATACCGATTACCTGATTAATATGAAACATAAACTCTTTCATTTTAATCACAAAGAAGCAGGTTGAAAAAAAAAATTGCGTGCTTCAGAATAAGAAGACTCTAAGCATCTCTTTGTAGATATGTGTATGTGTTATGGAGGTGGCAAGCACATCTGAAATGTCAGTATAATTTTCCAGACTGTATGGCGCAACATCCTATAAAACAAGTCATCTCCTTGAAAACCTGAAATCTCAGATGTCATCGTGCCTACATGTTCTATAAATGCTTTTGTATAATTCTTTTTGAGTCCTTAATGATACTGGTCTCTAATGTCCAGCATTTATATATATTAAGCAGAACTACAATTCTGTGAGGGTAATGTATTAAAAAAATGCAAGCCCGTAGAGTAATAGGACATTTAAACTAGAACAGTCGGGAGACACATGGGAAAATTCAATTTTTTCGAATAAACTTTCACGTCATTTTACGTCAGAACGCGCAACTTCTTTCTGGCAGCTGCAAAGTTACGGCTGTGTCATAAATTTTAGGCAGGGTTGTATAAAGTTTATAAAGCGGGCTGGGACTTTGAATGAAGGGGGGAAAAATATCCTATGGATTCGGATATAAGCATAATAATGGTTCCGAAATAATTTTAAAGAATGATTTTCTGAGACAGTTTACATTAAACGTGTCGATTTATGGTAACGCGATAGAAGCTGTGAAAGCCCGTACGTTACTGTGGAACGGAATTTATATGCTATTAGTACCGACAATTAATATTTTTCTATGACCACTGTCATGAACAATATGGATGGATTCTGTTCAATTACCCGTATAGCCTTTCTAGTACATCAAACAATATACAATTTAAATATAATAAATACGAAATTTCAGCTACTGTGTGTCACATTGGTGCAATTTTAAGGCCTATACCGAAAATTTACACTTTTTTTGCCTAAAGTTCTTCAGGATACTAAATTAGGCATATTTTGTTAGAATCCGCTTTATAGTATCGTTTGGGGAAGGTAAAATGTGTCCTACCATACTTTCTTATGTCACTAGGTTTGAATCAATAATAATCTCTCATCAACGGAGTCTGAAAATGTACCTTGTGAGAACTGGAACTTCTAAATGTGGGTGCAACAAGTTGATACACGAATAAGAAATGTAAGAGCCGACAGTTTTGTTATGGATAGTATAAGAAGATTGGATTTGTTGGGTTTGGGGGGGGGGCTTATTGAATACCCAATAACTAATATCCTTTAAGCGTACTCCCCCAAGCTTAAAAATACGGGTTTCCAAAGCTTTAGAAACACCAGTTGTATGGATTCGCCCCACTCCGATGTTGTCAGAACCGGGGAGGGAGGGGGGAAAGAAGAGATTAATTGAAAGGAGGGTCTTAATGTAATTTGATGTTTCTGTGCAAGTCCATCCTGCATAGCCGTGACGTGGGTATAATCCAGTTATGTAGCAAGCTTACACAACAGCACTCCTTGTACCGATTTATAAAACAAGGCTTCTGCTCCTACGGTCGTATTTACGTTTCTAATTGTA
>NW_019059926.1:88698-100762 GCF_000696155.1 Zootermopsis nevadensis
GTAGTAATAAAAATGGACAACTACTTGCATTAAAAGCAAAAGCTATGTTTTTTTCTTCGTTTTACTTCGACATCCATTTCTAGATGAAAACACTACACGAAACTTGACTAAACTCACTGTGGAAGCTCATTATGATTGCTTTCTTAGTCCATAGTTTAAAGCTTCGTTTTTGAGCCCTTAGGTTCTGTGGGTACGAAGATCATAATAATGATCATGGTAGTGTTCCTCACTCTACACTCGTAGTCTCTGTTTCAAATGGAAGGAATTATATTCCGCTTTGATTGTATGCAGTTGGACACAAATTTGTATTTACGTGAACTGGTCGATGGAAGGGTTCTTATGTTGAGAAATGAAAATTGTGTCAGGAAGTAAATCAATGTGTGCCTATGCCCTTTACCTCTTCAGAATTTGTGAAGAAATTTGGACACATTTTTGGAAATGAGTACTGATAAGCATTAGCTTTAATCATTTCGATTGCAAGTATAAAGTTACATAGTGAGCTAGAACGATGTTAGAATTCTTACGATCATAGAAAAACTATTAGAAGTTGATACGTTGGAATGCTTTAAACCTTCATACAATTGTTACATCAAACCTTGTAGCTGTAGATCGTAAATATAAATATGGATAAGGCGCTGATTTTTGTTGTTGTGCAAAAGTAAAACAATATTGAGAAACTGGTCGTATTAGATATGTTCACCCCATCTGCTTTCCAACATTTTACCTTCCTTCGTTGTCTTTCTTTCAATTAGAATTGGTTCTATCTGTGTGATATAACTTCGTCTCTTGTCCTGAAGACGACTGTGTTTGAGCAACGGCTGATAAGGACATTACAAGCTTATGCCACATTTTTACAATTTACGTTTAATTGTAATTTCTACTTCCAGACTTACATGCAGTAGTATCCTGTCGTACGAATAGCAACGACAAGAAAGCATTACCTCCTTATCTTTAAAAATATATTACCGTGTTGAAGTATTTGACTCGTCGCCGCCAGGAATTTTTATGTCATGTACCAAGGAAATGTACGTATTAACTGAAAATATTTTGACGTGTTGTTATTTCAATTTGTGATACGGATCACATCCTGTTACTCCGTCCATCTTATCGTCTGCACCGTCATCACGTGATACGCTGTGTTTACGACATTTCTCCCGTTCAGCAGAAGGAGATAAATGCACCTGCTGGTGCTGTGGAAACACTAGATGAAGAAAACAGTAATGATGAAAAATGCTTTATGGAACAATCTAAACCTGCTACTAATCATCCTTACTGTCAAGCTTCTCATATTTACGATCTAATGAATGTTTTTGTTTCCGACCCCAAAAGACGGGATAGTTTGCTCTAGTTTCCCAGGAATTTTCGTTTCATTCCCATCCCAAGAAACAGGTTTTCTGGAATACCAGCCCAGAGCCTCTCTTGGAACTTCCGGCGGAACATTGAAGTTGAGGCAACATTGGAGCCCAGTTTCTAAGAAACCTCTCAACTTCAGCATCCCTTTGAAGTTGGAACAAGTTACTCTTATTTCGGTCGATGATTCTGTCACCAGACAGATGTTTAATCTTTGTCACCAAGTTCATTTCAGTAAATGTTTAAAAGATAATTGTGAGCGTCAGAAAAGAACTTTCATGTGGCATTTACGGGACGTGCCAAATCATGAACACGAATCTTGTGTTTGCTTCTAGTGTGTTTCGTTTGAAAGTAATTGCGTTCAGAAGTAGCAACACCCGATCATTTAGTGAGCTCCTATATTGAAGTAAATTATGAACAGGAAACTCCCTTTCTTCAACAAAGTTTGTTAAAGTAGTGAAAATAACTGGTTTTATTGTGCCCGTAAATTCCGTAATTTGTTACCAGCAGTGACTTCGTGATTCTCTGATCAACGGTGAGACAGCGGATTTGGATCTGTGGTAGGTTACTCTGTCCTCCCGACACTACAGCTGGAATCTGCCTCTCTCAAATGGAGACTTTAAATGGCACAGATAAAGAAGGAAAATGACATGTTTCTGGGTTTTAGTGTCGTGTAGTCTGGTAGAACTTTACCAACGTTTCAGAGGCCCTTGCTACCTCCATCATCAGGGCTATGAGATAGATGAAGGGCACTTACTGACTTCATTGAAAAGCTCAGATAATCAAGAAATTCAGTATTTTTTATTGAATCCGACGATTCAGTACAATGTTCACAGCAGTTACTGGATATTTATCCTGAGTCAAATAGGATTCTTTCCACGCCCTCACACACAGTTTATTCCCCGCCTTTACGCCCAGGTTTCGAAATAAATATTCCGGATCAAAATGGTGTATTTTTCACCTCCCCATCCATGCTACAATTTATGCCCATCTCATCTTTCTTGATTTGAGTACACGAATAATATTTGATGTTGAAGAGCAGTAATTGTCTCCTCATTGTGTAATTACCTTTACCCTTCTGTTAATTAACCTCAGATACTTGTAGTAACTTATGTAACAAGTCATGGGTTGTCAATACAAATAGGCCTACTTAGCTGACATCGAAGCACGTACGTATTTTAATTAATACAACATAGATTATGGAATGGTCTCTGCACTTTTACAAACACACCCAACTGATGTTCTTTCTTCGGAGTGATAGACCAAGTTTCGCACCCATGTGACACAAGGGACATGGTAGCATTGTATAGGCCTATAAATATTTAGATATAGATGACGCACGAGCAGGTTATAGTTCTGAATGCAATTGTACCAAACCTTCCCTAATTTAATCTTCTCTTAATTTTGTGATTAATATAATTCTTATTTATTACTACCATGATGCCGTCATTAGGAATGTTGGTATCTCATCAGAGCAAATTAGGGAAGTCCCTCTTTCTCACAAGTTGTAACAATGTCTGCACCTTCCGGACTAGCCACATCCTCGCGTGTGTCGCCACATTGCATTGCGTATACAACAGTTTTCTTGCCAGTTCGGGATATCATTTCGTTACTAAACGTAATAAAATCTTTGTTATATAGTTAGTATTTTATTCGTTTAAATATGCATATTATATATGTGTATAATAAAGTTGTGACTTTGAAGCAGGTAGCTCTGGGAAATGATTCGTAGGTCACAGGTCATCCTCAGAATTGACGGAAATGCCGTTAAGCGGAATGTACTCGGCTATGAAACGAACCTTGTGGATTAGTTTTAGCATTCGGCAACTTACAGTATCGAATCTCATATCATGACCGCGAACCGTAACTGAGGTCTTTAGTGGTTTCCTTGAGACTCTTCGGGCAAAGTGTCTAAAATAGATCACGACCGCTTCCTTCCACATATTTTTAAATTAATCGTCACAGCCATCCTTTCATTCAGCATTTTGTAAGCAGTGTGTTTGTAAAAACGTGGATAAATAAACCAGAATCAATAGTTCCCATATTAATTTATATCTTAATTGCGTCATGTTTGTGTTTATTAATACAATAATTTATTTACCGTCTTTACACAAACTTAAAAATGTTGTTAAAATTACTTAAAATTATAACATTTTTTCATTAGATACTAGATCTTGTTACATTTTACATTTGACGACATGTTTCGATGTTATCTCATCATCATCAGGTCTATCAATTAAAATCTGTTGCACTTCTTGCTCTGCGTATATTGATTTGTTTTATTTGTTTGATTTTTTAAGTTCCTTCCATTAAATTTGAAGGCTGTGCCCGGATGCTTTAAATCGGGTTGTATGTGATGTGTTGTGTCCGATATTACGGGCCAGTAGTTGCAAGATCTAGTATCTAATGAAAAAATGTTATAATTTTAAGTAATTTTAACAACATTTTTAAGTTTGTGTAAAGACGGTAAATAAATTATTGTATTAGTTCCCATATTAGTTAACGAATTTATACGCCAATAATACAAACATGAACGAAGTGAATATGAGACCGCATGAATAATTACATTTGATGCACAGTAGCAATTCAATGGAAACAATAAGGACCCATAGTGACTTGAACTTGAGTGTACCGGGCGTTTCTGTATGATATACAGTTTATTCGACTTTCCAGAAAAAATAAGTTACAAGACTCTTGACTTTATATTTTTTGTGGGTATTGGTTTGTTGAACTTGTGCACAGCTGGAGCACACTTTTTGTTCGTACACCAATCCCCCTGTCCTGCAGCTGTGTTGGGATAGGGCAGGGCTGTCGTGCACATGCAGTTGAGGGTGTTCTGTTTACAGCGTTAAAATGTTGGATGAGATCATGGTATGCCCTGTCTAAACACAAGGTCTGGTGCATCTATACGACTCCTATAAGGGAGGTGCTGCCAAAATTATGACAGTCTTTCCTGTAGGAGGGTAAAGTCTTTGAAGCCTAAGATCTTCTTAATAATATTTACTAATTCAGTACGTACCTCAAAGAAAACACAACACTCCAGTCCTTTCAAAGATCGCAGATGACTGTGCTATCGGAGAGTGAAAGAAAAGTGTACAAGCCGCAAAGTTTTTTCTTGTTTAACATTCTCAGTTTGTTACTGACTTACTAATATTTGTTACATTTAAATATTCTTATCGCGAAGTTATCAAATGCCTTCGATTTGTTCTTTAAGAGATTTTTTTTCAGAAGCGAGATTTAATAAACATTTGGTGAACATTCTTATTCGAATTGATCTGACAATGATTACACTTATTCCGAGATGGCATAGTGGTAATCTTTAAGACTCGCATTTGTACCTAGTAACGCACTACTCCATAATATAAACGTCGGAGGATATTACGGAAAGCGACAAATGTCCCTCAATCAAGATATTTGGCCGTGTATAATCAGGAGCATAATTCCTGCGTTACTTTGTAAGTACACAGTGTGCGAATGGCGCATTAATATTGTAGTTGGTTAGGGATTGTGTATGGAATAACACTGCCTTCACGTCAACCTTAACTACACCTTTCAATCCCATTACCACAAACTAGGTTTTACAAACGGAGTCATGGCAGTGTATTTCACCTGTTATAGAGAAAACTACATTACCAAAAAATTTGGTCATGTTGTTTCTTGTTTGATATTTAGGAGACACATATAATCAATATAGATTAATATACTACTAACACATTGATCCAGGAGTTTAGTAATATTTGAAGCAGTATCTCGATAAAATATGGCAGCATCGATATCGTTGTACATTTCGTAATAATTTTTTTATGACAGCTAGAAATATTTATAATTTTTTTAAGTCGCATAGTAGATGAATATTTTTAACTATTTTGTAACGGAGCTTGAAGCGAGCTGTAAATTTAATCCAGTGTTTATGTGAACTAACCCACCAGCCCAACACAGGCTTGGTTACAACCAGACAACGGCAGTCTCTCTTCTTCTTCTTCTTCTTCTTCTCTTTCTTTTGTTTCCTTCCTCCGACTCGAGGTTGTTCATTTTTTGTGTTCCTTCTCGAACCCTATATCAAAAAATGGAAGTTTGGTGAAGGGATGCAGTAAACAAGCAAGGTTATGGCAGGAGAGGGCGAAACAAGAAGCTTTTCGAGTAATAAACGTGGGCTGGAGGGGAGAGGGTGGGGTGGAGACTTTCTTCTATATAAGGAAGAAATGCCTCACCCATGTGCAACTCATGTATAATAATGCTACACTGAATGTGACTTCGATAAGGTTGCGCGCATCCTCTCTGAAATGTTTTCATTTTTCGAGCATTTGCGTGCATAATGAGGAACGTCAGAATAGCAATACTTTGGCAGCTGGGAAGACTGAACAACTAAATTTATATTGATTGCGCATATTTACAGACCTGTTTCTGATTAAAATGTGATTATTATATGAGTGTTGAAGAAGATAATCTCTTGGATACTTTAGAACCCCATTCACGGTCCCTGTCCTCAACTAGATGAATCCAATCCAAACCATCTCACCCTATCATCCTAGGGTTAATTTTAATAACATCCTGCCGTCTACCCATAGATATTCCGAGCGATCTGTTTTCTTCAGAATTTTATACAAAAATGTTTACGCATTTCTCGTCTCTCATTCGCGCTATATAGCCAGCCCATTTATTCTGCTCGAGCTTATAATATCTAGGGAGCTACTAACATTAACTGCTTGATAAAGTGAGAAATTGTTCAATATAGAAGGAAACATTATAATGAGTTTTTCTTTTCATTGTTTTTATTATTGTTTGTTCATTAATTACTTTGAGTAACTGAATATATTATTATTTCTTGCAGATAATCGCTTCTGGTGTCATGGCCGAATTGATATGTAAGTACATTTCTGAAGCCTGATTCTCAACCTCTAAATCATTGTGTAACACTTGATTTTCATGGTAACACTTTTCTGGTAAGACCTAGTATGTTATAAATTTCAGACAAGGTTGCGTGTTGTACTGAGTCGTAGAACCGATTATCGTATGGTGACTGAACCCTTCCCCTGGAGGTTTTCACGTTGTATGTTGTAGTATATACGTTCCTTATCCCCATGAATTGTTCTCATATTTATATGTTCAGCCTTATCGTCCTCAGCGTAGTAGGAGACACTAGACTTTGCAAACATATCTGAAATTCGGTTGAATTACCAAGGAATAATGAAGCCATACACCTGAAAATACTTACTCCTTAACATTTTGTACTAAATTTAATAATTTAAATAAAAACTATTTAGAATCACGTATAACCAGTAGCGGAGTATGAATTATTCAAAAGTGTTGGCCAAATACGAAGGAATGTCACATTAGCCCTACAACTTCTAGGTACAGAAATGTAATACCGGATGGAAAGGTGACTGAATAGTGGATTCCAAATGCTGTTGAAAGAAGCGGAGGTGGATGTTTTATCCCTGATTGACCAAACGTGACTGAGAAAAACTACCAACGACCTGTCAATAAAACCATTATTCGTGTCTAAATTCCAACACGGGACTTCCCGAACACGGCTCAGGAGTGTTAATAACTGAATTGCAACGTTCGACGGCGTTGAACTAACACTTGAGCCAGCGAATTGCGCGATGCACAGGGGGCGTACAGGGAACGAAGAATGTATATTTATTTTGAAACAAAAATTCTCTTTGTATAGCCTGAAATAAACAACAGTAAAAGAAATGTGTCGATGTTTATGGTACAGCCGAAAACATAAACTATGTTCATGAGTATTAAACAAAAGATTTCTCCTTTTAATTTCCCGTAGAGTCGTTGTGTTTTGTCTTGGTTTGACAGGGACTGGAGATGCGTGGACCGGCTGTTACTGGATGGGCCTCCGCTCATATTCCAGACTTTCTTCATTTCCTCCAACTTCCCTCCTACTTCCTCTTCTCCTGATGAACCGTGCATTGGTTTCCGAACCCCTAACCTCAAGTGTATTGATTTCCGGACTCCGGACGTTACCTGTCCTTACGTCCTACACACCAGAACACCAGTATCCCTCCAACATGTCGTGTAAGAGTACAGTAGCACTGTAAAGATGAACGATACGTCATATAGGATCTGTATTATTTATTGAAACTCAGCATCTAGTAAGAACATTGAAGGTGACCGCTATCATGATTTTAAAATGCATGTTCATTCCTCACATTCAGCAAGCACTCTGACCATTGCAGCCCGTATTTATTATCCGTTTTATGGAATATTGTGTCTGGTTTGCTCTGGTATTTTATAGGAGCAAGTACCCCCTTCAAATCTCAGCCACGTTACCTACTGCCGAAAATAAATGACAAGTAGAGCCAATAACTGATAGAAATGCGTAATTTCATAGTGCTGAATCTGCTGAATCAGTTGATCCAGCACAACATTAGAAACATCAGTAGGCATCATCCAGTGGGTTGTCAGGATTATGATTAGTACGATGATGTTTGTTTTCTTCAGCTATCTATAACAGCTAGAACATCAAGCAAGTTTTGTTGTAAAGTCCGATTATCGTATGTTTGACATGATTCTGTGTTAAGATCGAAGTTATTGGGGTGCCATATTTAACAGACGTTTAATCAACTGGACTGTTATCAGGCGTCCGTCATTTCGGGTGGCATTTTGTACACTGAAGGCTGCCAGTTTTATCGAATGAGAATCGAAAATAGTTTGCGTGCGGGAAAACTAATAAGGTGATACTTAGTTCTCCCTCTGAAACTGCTGTCTCTGGTTCGTTACCTGTTTTAACAGAATTTTCAAACTGTTACTTTTTATATTTATCTGATTTTGAGTTGACTCCTCTCTCTATCAACGTAAAGAAAATGTGCTGAGATTGTGAAGCTCTCTGTGGCAATACACTGTGACACAACTCAGGAGACCACCAGCAACTTTCTCGCCACCGTAAATATCTCATCTCATGTTTTATCTGTATGGACATGAAATTGCCACAGACATTAAATCAGTAATCAGCAAGAATAGTAAAGTAAAATAGCGTGAACCACGGGACATAAGTAAACGTTGAACGCATTGCATGTTAATTTCAGAAGAAGAATAAACCATGAATAGCAGTTGTAACGACCCTGGTTCTTCGACACCCGCGGTGTGCTACGCAATGTTTAAGCAACAGAGGATAATAATGCAATCAGTGTATATTTATTCGTGGTTTATTTAACGACGCTGACAGTTCAGACTATATCGTGCTTTGTGAATGAGGCATTAATGACACGGTGTAATGAACTGGAATGAGCACGTCAGGACACATTCAGCAATGTGTGACCCCGTCCCATTCATTTATTAATCCATCGCAATGACAGGTGGCACATTAGAATTCCGTCCGTAAACCGGTTATCCTGACTGAGGTTTGTCGTGGTTTTTCCTTAGTGCATCCATCAAAATTCCGGTGTAGAACTTCCAAACAGGCAATAACAGCTTCCGTCCATAATTTAAGCACAGTAACTTGATTTATACAACGCTGGAAAACAGCCGAATAAGCATATAATGAACATAGAGGAAAGCAGGAGAAATCGGAGAAATTACGTCGTAAAGGCCTGTGGGAAATCGAATTACTGCTAGCCTTTAAGGGTACTGTAATGGTAGCAGAGAAAGAGCTCTTCGTCTTTAATATTCCTTATTATAAGAATCCTTCTCATCATCTCTCCATTTTATCGGAACTCGATATTTTTTTCCATCTTCTTCCTCCACTACCTCGCCTCTTTAATCTTCAGTTATACTGGGTCCTGTATCTTTTCTAAGTTCATCCTTTAATCATCTTCATACAAATATTACTCTATATTATTTCATCATTCCATTCATCTCCGTCGTCCGCTAAATCTTCTTGTTTCTATTTGTTGTACTGCACTTCGTTTCTCCTACTATTCAGATCAATAGATTCATAAGAACAGACGGTTCATACATAATTCACTAAGCGCGTGCTGTTGACCAAAGCACAGTGCTTATAGCTCCTGTTCTGAAGGCTTCTAAGTCGAATCCAGCACGGGCCTACGATTTATTCTTCCATTCGAATGGTTCTCTAATTTAATTCTTGCGATATCAACTACGCGTTTAATTAATGAGATGATTATATACGAATACACGTCAGGCTCTTTAATTAGCACTGAGACCATTTTCTTGAATGGTAAGGCGGTAGAATTCTAATACATTCGACTTATCCCTAGACTGTACGTGCTGGAACTTAATTTTACGGAATGTTTATAAGACACCCCGCGGTCGGGCTGACGTGGTGGCGAATCGATACGTTGAAATGCTGCCGTCAAGACCGAAGACCATCATGTTATGGACTGACCTGTAGCTGTAGTTGTAATAGAGCTCTTAATGGACATAGTTGTATTTTAGACGGCATAATTAAAGAGCGGATAGAACAAATTGTAGGCTTATTATAAGAAGCAGCATAATGCGTATTCATCTATCACAATTAGATGACTACTCAGGTATTTTATATTGGGCCGAAAATGTATCGTGAATGGATGAAGCGTTAGTTGAAAAACCGTGAAACGTGACCTCGCTGAAGAACAAGGCTTTGATTTTAAAATAATATTAAGACGAGTCTTAGAAAAATATGGTATGAATATG
Source organism: Zootermopsis nevadensis (assembly GCF_000696155.1). Next base: position 98,638 of record NW_019059926.1, read on the forward strand.
TGAACCTAAAGTATTGATCAGTATAGAACAGTGGTATTCAACCTTTTTTATTCGCGTACCCCCAGATATAATTTCACTTCAACTTTGTACCCCCAAAGTTGTTGGTGTATAATTCAAGTTATACATAGTATATAATCTACATCTTAAATAAATTAAATAAATTACATTACTGATTACTCAGTGTTTATCATCAAATAATATATATATATTTTTTTAAATTTCACGTACCCCCTAAGATGTCGCGCGTACCCCCAGGGGTACGCGTACTCCAGGTTGGAAACCACTGGTATAGAATGCAAAGGCAGGCTTCCTCTTATTATCTTTGTGGTCTGAGGGTTCGATCAGGACGACACATTTCTGAAATAGTTGAAAAACGATCACTTGCTCGGGGAATACCCTTGCCATTTTGTTTATATCTTTTTACCTTTTGTTCGGCTGGTAAGGACATAACGTTTGCAGTCGATGCAAAAGACGGTGATCTGTGTTAGCTTGCGAACAATCCAGGAGATGATAGAATTATAAAATGAAAATCTGTTGTCCCACTTTACTTTTCATTCACGACCTGTGCATGTCTCTTGTCATGAGAACGTCGCTTAAATATGTTGGTCTTTTCGGAATTTAAGTTTCTGCTGACTTACATGACATGCTGACTGTCTGGAACTCGGGGTTAGCTCTGCTTCTGATTAATCCGCCCTCTTTTCATTCCGTCTTTAGCTACATCTTCCGTCGTTCTCTAGACTTTAATTTGTGGTTTTCCGGACTTTGCCTAGAGGGACGAGACGGAGAATCGTGAAATGAAATTTGTCTTACGGTTGCTATGTGTTTCAGTGTTTTTTTCTTTCCTCCCCTCGTCGAAAGACTACGGTCTATTTGCATTTCTTGTTCTTCTTTGGTTCGATCGTTTATCAGCGCATTGGGATTTCGAATTGGGGTATTTTTCCTCAACGCTCTTTTCTTATATCTGTTAACTTTTTTCTTCCTTCTAGTACAAATAATTCTCTTCGATAAATCAGATAGGACACAATATTCACCTTCTTCTAAAGATCTGAATTACGTAAATAAATCAATTACTGTATAAGCGGACGCTTGCATCGGTTTAGTGCAGGGGTTGGAAGTAGTAGTCGATTTGAAATAACAATTTGTCACTCGTATGTCTTCCCGCGTAGTTGTACACTCCGGGATGAGTTAACTGTGAAAGTGTTAACTTGAAGTGTGTACGGGCGATTTCGAGACCAGTGATCTTTCCTAACAATACTTTTTATTTAATTATACCAATTTTCATAAGTTTAGTCTGCGGTTTGAAGATAACTATTCTTACAGCGACCATTTCTTATCACGTAAGCTAACACCATAATGTTGTTAGATGGTCATATATTTGTCCCAGGATGAAATGTGATGAATAACATTTAATTAAACGAAACATTATGTGCACACCTGGGAATTTTAAAGCAATAAATCAAATACAAATTCGCCCCAGCAGATATTTAATTTCCATGAAAAGCTTTAAGGCTTATGCAGACGATTCTACATAAGTCGTGATGGGAACGTGTGTGTCGTACTAGCACAGAACAGACCAGAGTGAAGTTCAAAGTCTTACAGGCCGACTGACATGGAGAATTACTTCCATTAATTACATCAGCTCCTTGGCGTGTGATCGATGTTTACAACTTATCAACTCCAAGCAATATTTGCATGTCAAAAGCTTTTACTAACGACGTAATGGTATTACGTGGTCGAATACACTGTCCGATAGATGCTTCAAGATTCTTAACGGTACTTTCAAAACAACTTTTCCAAAGAAACTGAGGTATGGAAGGCACAGTAAAACAGAAATCTGAAAGAACTTTTTTTGGGAGGGGGGAGTATTTGGGGAACACGCTTGCACCATCGGAATTGGTAGGATCTAACGTTTGGTAGTCCTTCGTCCCCTGTGGATAACGCCCCCGGATGGCGCCCGACGTGGCGTCTGGAGCTGTGAAGACAGAAGGAAGATGAACGGTTGCTCTGAAATCTAAATCGTATCCCAAAAGGTTCCTTGTCTATTTGTCTCTGTCAATACTCTAGTCGAAGTTAACTGGTTTCGGCGGCGAGTGTGAAGATGTTGTCTCTCTGGGTTGTAACGTCG
>NW_019059926.1:104772-207904 GCF_000696155.1 Zootermopsis nevadensis
CGGGTTCGATTCCCGGCGGTGCCAGAATTTATAACTTGTGTTGGGCAAGGCCGTGGTCTAGGCAACACGGAGTTTTCCTCCGGGGGCTTCCCCGTTTTCTCCGTGGCATCCCGACAATTACTCCATTCACACACAGAAGAAGGCAATGGCAAACCACTTCTGGATCATGTGCCAAGAACGTATATGAACAGGTCCCAATCCGAGAAAAGGATGGAAGGATCCTGTTCATATGGACCTGTCGTCAGACAGAACACTAAATAATAAATAATATTCAGATCTTAGAATGCTTATGATCATCATCATCATAACAGGAAAACATTGAATACAGTTCTTTGTAAATTACTGTCACGTTCATATCCCCCCCCCCAAAAAAAAAAAATTATTTCTGTAACATCTGTTTCGATATTATTTTCTTAAATGTAACCTAAGTGCCTGCTCGAAATTATTTTAAAGATATTATACTTTAATCACTGTAATCGACTAACCACAGGATCGAAGTTGGAACGAGTCTACTGAAAACGCCTAGCTTAGTAGGCATTAAAAATGAGGTGTCAATGCACTGCGCTTTATGTTTCATTTTGTTATGGTTCCGTGCGGTCTCGACTTAAAGACGCCATCGCGGTGTCGAAGCGGTCATGGCGGGTCGCCATAAATTCGGCTTGGAACGAACAGACTCCAGACGCAGATTTTCCACGCAATTTGATGGTGCAAATTCCACGTATGCGACATGACACACCTTCTTCCTCTTCGTGGCTGCTTTTTCTGGTTTCACACTCGTTAAAGGCGTCGTGCTCTGTGCCGTTCACTTTCCTCCAGTCTAGAGGTTGTCCATAGTTTTCTAGTCGTCGTGAACATCCCACAGTCTGAGGCCCATGTCGCAGAAGACAGAAAGAAGACGAACGCGTTTTAACCTCGTTCCTAACTGACCAACTAACTACATACAGCACAGTTCTTGAGAAACTGATACTCGCTGAGATAGTACATTCCCCTGCATTTTAATATCGGGACTTGTGGTTCAGTACCGTGTTGACAAGAGCCCGCCACCAGCTTAGCATACCCAGAGCCAAATGAATCCAGTCCATACCCTTCCATCCCACTTCCTTTGGACCCATTTTAATATTATCCTCTTATATATAACTGCGTCTTACGAGTGGTCTCTTTTCTCAGGCTTCCTAAACCAAAATTTTGTACGTATTTATCATGTTATACGTCATCTGATCCTCCTAGATTTGGTCACCTAAGTATCTGGTGATGTCTATATCAGCCTGTTATATTTTTGAAAGAAGCCGTATGTACCATAAGAACCAAACGAAATCAATTCTTACAGTTGGTGCACAAATTCAGTTGCTGAACTGTGGGGCAATTGATACAAATGTTACCATTTTATTATTGGATTGAAAACTTCTTATGTCAATACAAGCATCTTGGTTGCTCGTGCAGAAGGTAACGTAAATTAGTGCCCTCATTTCGAATTTTGGACACCCTTTTGTGGTGTCAAAGCTAAAGATGAGTGTTTTCCTGGCCCACAACTTATCTGTCCACGTGACAAAAGTCTCACTGTCTGTAGCGAATGAAGCAAAGGACGGCTGGTAAAAATATTGCAGGACCACACGTGGTACAATTGCATTACAGTACTTAAAAATAGCAGAAACTTTTAAAGCTTCTCGCTGTCTCACGAATCCTCACTTGACTCACTGTTATTGTCTGTTGCACACAGAATGGCCGTATCGTATCTGGGACTCACATTTATTCCTTATCTCACTACATGTGATCAGTGGAGTCATTTTGATACGAGTTACAGTTTTCGCTGCAGCCGTAGGAAAGTAATTATTTTCGTAAATGTTCCTGAATTCATCAAGCACTTCTTCCGAATATCTGTTCAGCGTGAATGTACGGAGAGGAAAGAACTGTGGAAAGAAAATAAGATAAAAACTGGATCAAAGAATGGGACAGTAAAATAAGATTAAAACTGGATCAAAGAATGGGACAGTAAGACGAAGAAGAGGAAGGCTGTAAATGGGGAAGGTGGGTTGGCTGGCCTTAGGGGTAAGTTTGTAGACACCCGGTGGCAACCTCATATATTCCGTTTCACATGGCGTAGCATAAAGAGCCGAGAGATGAATATTGCTTTGTGCGTAAAGTGTAAATAAAGCTTATTATTCGGACGTCAGGGCCCACATTCAGAAGCAGTTGTTCATTAATTTTGTCCACATTCTTAGATAGGCAGTAATAACATTTCTGTTGTAATATTTAGTGAACAGGGTGCTATCATGGGTACACTTTTGCTGTGTCCAGAGGCACTAGGGAATTTCTCATTTCGGTCTTGCCATCTAAGAGTCTCGACTTCTTAATGTTACACCCCCACGACCGTTGAGAATGTATTTCGTAAATGTGGCCTCCTACTTAAACAGTGCGTTCCATCAACGCGGTAGAAAAACCTGTGCCTGGTCTTATTGCCATGAGGTGTGTGTTATTCGTATAATGTCGAGATGTCACAGTGTTAGGTAATGACGGTGGAATATGGGATATATCCTTGTATAGTAACAAACTCTTTTGTCCTTTAGTTATTTTAATATTTGGCTATTTAATTGTGCATTTTACTCCGAAATAATTGTTTGTTTGTGAAATTATTAATGTTAATATGGTTTCTTTAAATTTTTTTTAAAAATTTCAACATACCATAAATGTTTCCCTCATATTGAGCTAGAAATGTATTTGATTAGTGTATTACATTTTACAAAAACATAATTATGGCACCCAATTTAGTTTAAATATTTATGTTTGCGTGTGAAAACCAGCCAGACTGTTGCCACTCGTCATCCTGCCAGTCTTTCATGTAGGTTACCCGTCAGATGTGTGAGGTAGGTTCAGTCAGCGCGATACCATAAACTGAACCAGACGCATTTGGAGAATATATTAGTCAGTCATGCGAATTTCGTAATGTTTATTTCAGTGGGAGAAATTCGCGTTCTTGCATGTATCTTTGTAGGTAAAGTTACTTCAAATTATAACTTTGCAGAAATATCAGTAAGTCGATAAATTCTAGAGAAGCTTTCTCCGAATGCAATGAACTGAGCTGGACGCTAGAACACGTGTGTCCGAATCACAGAATCTAATCGGCTTAGAAGCGGGGAGTGGAAGATTACTCATGCTGTCCGTTCTAAGTATTTCAAAGTATACAATAGACACGCATTAGCATTCCGTATGCAGCATTACGAACAGTGTAAAGAATGCTCATCTCTGACCAAATGTTTGGTTTCTCATCTCAGTCATATTGAAATTAGATGATTCTTGCTTTTCTTCAGTGTCACAGCATCTTCTCATGAAATCTGAAGAAGGTACGGTATTTACTTCTTTTATTTTTATTTATCTTTCAGTGTCTCCTTTTATCAGTTTTGACATCCAGTTCTCTTGACAGTACGGCACAACATATGGACAAAACGTGTCCTGGAGTACTAGTTTGTTGATTCATCGTCTCTACCCTATTTTTCTAAATTGTTTTTGTGAGCTGCGGGAACTTTAGAGAGATTCTCCTCCGCGCACATTCATCATTATGAATGATGCCAAGAAACCTGGGCGTGGGAATCTAAATAGAAGCAGATGGACAGATAGCAAGAATGCCGACAGGTTTAAATGAAACGAATATCCAGTACGCCGGCCCTTAATTGTTCTGAATTTGATTATAATGGCTGTAGAATTTTATTTTCAAACAAATTCTGTGTCCATGCCTCTGAAACCGGTAATTTTCTTTTTTCCCACCTTCACATGAGTTAACATATTTTTAAAATTTAATAATATGACTGAAATCAAAACTCTGTTAGGCCTGTTCTTATGTTTGAACCGGTTTTATTTCAGACGCAAGGAATTCCTTCATTCTTCATTTCATACAACCTCGTTCTTCGCTTAAATAAGGAACGTCTAGAGAGATTCTGTTACTGAAATATGTAAAGCAATTAACTAAGAAGCATATAAATGTAAGTTTAGAATGCTTATCCTGTCACAGATGTGCATGTTTTGTGTAAGTATGGTCGCTAAATGCAAATTTTTAAAACAGCATCTCTTAAGTCCCCCCCCCCCCAATTCCTTCAGTTTTATCTTTAACAATTCGGTTTATAAGAAGTATAGACTGAATAGATTACTTGCTGAATATTGCACCAAAAAGGTAGCCCGAAAAGTTCTAAAATTGGTTGAAACATGTATTCTATTCCTACAAATAAGTAATTTAAAAGTGTATTATGTGATTTGTTATCAACTATACAGTGCATTGTGTGAGGCTGATGCGTGTAAATTGCTATAAATACCACATAAGAGGATTTTGAAACAAAGATTTTACTGTCAGTCAGGTTTGTTGTTCACAAGAACGCTAGAATAGGTATTAGCGTGTGTTAATAAATTAATTGTATTCCTTTATTAATTTTATTGTCTTGAAACAATTGCTGATATTTTGGTATCCTTGTTGTAACCAATTTTGCACATTTAATTTGGCATGAGCATTAAAAATATATCTCCTTGTGTTGGTTTCTTTGGATTAAACGAAACAGCTATTTTAGCCTGTTATATGGCCCAGCCTAGTACTTACATTATCAATATAATTTGTAATAGTGATCATAAAATGTCTGTGCGAGATATCGATTGAGATCTAGCATGTTGGCTTCATATAGTCTTATAGGTGGTTGCCAACTTTTCGATTGAACACACCGCCTTCATCTTTAGGGTAGATGTACAGTGTTCCCAATAGCATTCACGTTTCTCTATTTCATTTAGCACATGATTCTACGTAATCAGTCGACCATCTCAACCAAAAGGTTTCTTGGATTGTGAGTGTAATTTCTTCACGCAGATGATGACGTCGGTCTGGGATTCTGTGCTGACACCGCGTAGTCTTGTAGGTTGCTACCAAAGATCGAGTAGCCTGTAGTTTGCGTTACTTTCCTACGAGAATAAAATCGACACTTGCAGCCTTGAGAACCTCAAATCTTGGATAAGTTGTCATGCATTTTAATAAATTAGTTATTACATTCATGACACAGAACGTGTTTTTAACCGATTTACTTATATATTCATAGTAAGTAGTTAAATATTTCAATATTAATGTTTGTCAGCCAATATTTACAGTACCTTTTAGAAATAAAACGTTTATTTTATTTATTTGTAACTCGGATACAATAGTCATTTCAATTGAAATTCAGGAGGGCCGTGATACGTGGTCTCACTGTGATAATGCTGAATGTCAGAGGCTGCATTGTTATCGTATATTAATGTTTTATTTATCCAACACACGGATAGTTGTCGAATGAATGTGAATGTGTATTACATTGTGTGGAGCCTAAAGTACAGTTACGCTGTACGTGTGTGTCCTCATTTGAAAGTGTGGAATGAATGTCACCTGTTTGGATGGCTGGAGACTTTCTTCACAATGAATTTCAGAATTTTATGAAGTTTTTCCGGATGCCGGCTTGGTAAAATATCCGTATTGTATATTAACATTTAGGAACAAGTTTCATGTTGTTTTCTGGTGAATATAAACATTTAAAAATTTGGTCTAACTACATTCGAGTTCTTATTTTACGTGATAGCATCAAATGTAATGTCCATTAGGTCTAGTAGTCGTTGAGTTTTTTAAAAATGTGGCAATAAGAGATTTTATATGTGACGGTTATACACACAACCCCATGGGGTTTTGGCGGATGTTCAAACAGACTATAATACACGCGACTGCCACGGAATCCTTATGCGACCTCCTCACTTTAGCCTGAGTTGGTTTATTTGAAAGCTGGAACCCTGAGATCTGGCGGCACGGCGAACCAACAAGAAGACAGAACCGCTTGTTTATTTCTGTATCAGAAAAAAAGCCATATGGGAGTCACTGAGCATGTTTATATGTGTCTGAAATAGAGAAAATGAGAGATGGAAATGGTGTAGTACTGGAGTGTGGAGCAATGTATATCAAGAGACAGTGGAGGCAGGAGGAGACTGACGATATTTTGGGCCATTCGTGTAAATTTCAACGTAAGCAATGTGAAATCTTATTTCACGAAGAAAAGACTTGGACCTCACGCCCACATACTGTGTTACACAAACATGAAAACAAAATATCTACACTTTTTAAAATGTACAGTATCTGAATCTTTCCTAAACAATATATTTGTTACTCTTACAACTGTTTTGCAGTTTTCTCTGAATGTATAAAATTGCAAGGAAAGTAATCCAGAGACGAACAACCTTGGATATCAGATCTTGAGTGGTGATGATAGTGGATTCGTGTCAGCGATGGATAGAAAAACGTTAGTAATTGATTCTCGTAGTATATGGTCTTCCGTGGAAAACAAATATTTTGGTGGTTTCAGGATAAAGGGATGTAAGTCTTAAAAGTTCAGGAATCGGAAAGGAAATTCTAAAATGTCTACAGAAGTCAGCTTTATCGATTTAAAAAAATTTATGAATGTAATATAATTTACGTGAACGTAAGGCTGAAGTTGTATTTTTTACCGAATTACGCTTTATGTAAAATTATAGGCCCTGAAGCAGAATGTTTCTGTCATAATCTAAGGATGTATATTCCTTTACCCTCTTCCTGTTGAACTACAATGTAATGATACAGTTATTACAACAAATCTGTATAACATCACGTACCGTTACTGGTAATACCTCGAATAGTCAGAATGATATGGATGTAGGCTATACCTTCAGTATGCAATGAGAGTATCAGAACTTTTATGGAGGCAATGAATGAAATTCGGAGTTGAATAAAATAAATTCAAATGGAACTTTGTGGTGTTTATGAATGAAATTCGGAGTTGAATAGAATAAATTCAAATGGAACTTTGTGGTGTAGGCAAGTGCCTGCATGCATTTTAAATCACTGAGTTCCGGGCAATATGTAAGAGCAAAATCAACAAGGAGACAATGAAGACAGTGACAAGTGAAATGTTTTCCGAAGCGTTAGTTCTCGGCGTTCGACGAGGCTCATTCCAGAAAGCCGAAGTTTTAAATTGAACACAAGCCGCGAAACCCAAATATAAGAATGAGTGTGTACAGTCTGAAACGAAGAGTATTCCAAAAAATACCATATCCTGTTCCTTATCACAGAACATAGAACGTTGCTATCCTGTTGCTTGTGGCATTGTTACTGACACACGAAGTCCCTGCATCCGCTTCTGTATCGGATGCAGGTATCTTGAACACGCTCTGCTTACATCACAGAGCGTGGGAGAGCCTCGAGTGCCTCTTACTTAATTTCTTACCCTTCGTCATAACATTCTCTCCCTTTCCGTGTCGCAGTCACTGAAAGGAACTGTCTGGACAGCAAATTGTCGAAAAACTCCACTGAACTCTGAGTACATGCGCCCCCAGGTCTTCTGATAATGAAGACCAACTCTTCTGACACAATGAAATTGCATGTTTCGTATGGTACTCTTATAAATAAATAAATATGACCTTTGACTAATGTTCTGTTATGAATATCCCGCTCATTTAAGGAAAATTTTGCCGAAAATTCCGTAAATTATATTGAATTAATAAAATTTTTTTTTTTTATTATAACAGTTCGTGTATATTTCCGTTGACCGGTGTTCTAATTCGTACAAATTGCTTGATAGTTTGAAAGGTTACCAGAGAATTCCTTACCGTATATTAATATTTGCCCAGCTTGCGGTATTAAAAAGCGTAAGTGATAGAATGTGTTTGTAGAATTTTAGGTTACAATAAAAAGTTTTAGGTTTTATCCACGGGCGTTCAGAGATCTAAGTTTTCAGCTCATAAATGGAACTGATTAATAAATATGAAACAAATCGAGAGCCCATTTAGATTTACGATCAAATTGTGACACAGTGAACTTTATCTTAGCACTTCAGATTATTTCTTAAAGAGAAACCAGAAATCAAATATTACGCTTGTGACATTCCGCTGTGTTTGCGTTTGGAAACACATGTTAGCCATATTTAAGAGGGCACACAAGTAAGTTTTTTAATGACAGTAAGACACTGAACATTGGTTGGGAAACCTGAGGGGAGGAGACCGCTGGGGAGACCTAGACGTAGATGGGAGGATAATCTCAGGCAGGATCTATGGGAGATAGGAGTTGAAGGAAACTGGATTTTGTTGGCCCAGGACAGGGTCCGGTGGAGGGCTTTGGTTAAGTCGGTGATGAACCTTCGGGTTCGGTAAGCCATCTAGTTAGTTAGTTAGTTAGGACACTGAAAATTGAACCGAGTGGTTGGAACTCCTGCTTCTGGCACTACGTCCAGTTTTTAAACCTCGGCCTTGAGACCGGATATCCTGACCGAGGTTTGTCGTGGTTTTGCTCAGTCCCTCCAGGCAAGTGCCAGCACATGTCTTAGCTCATGAGCACTTTATTTCATATTCTGTCCAATCCGTTAATGCCCCTAATCTTTCGATGCTGTGTGGTCTGAGCTACTCACATCGTCTTTAAATGAACACCACAAGATGGCGTGACTTTGAGACTCTTTAAATACAGGTGTGATGCAAACAAAAATGATGAGATTTTTTGTTTTCCAAACAGAACTTTCGGATTGAACGTGTCTGTGTTAGAAATGGGTTTATATGCTGGCTTCGATGCGGTAGGATGAGCCTCTGCCTTCTAGTAAGTCGGTTCAGTGAGGCGGACTGGTCGATGCTATCTGATCTGTCAGGGCTGGAACGATTGATAATGGTGCGTAGAAGACAATGCTCAGTATGAGACCTGAAAATAATGAGACTCCAGGAACTGCGGTATCTTTTCTGGAAACGTGGTCTGATTTTATTTTTACCCTTAAGATTTAACTTCAGAATTCACAGAGTGGAACTGACGCTCACTAAGCAAAACATGAATGAAAGCTCTTTGGGTTAAATCAATACGAATATGAAAGAATATCAGAAGTGGTTTTAACATATCAGTGGATCCCTACGTGGCAGAAATCTCGTGACGTTTACAAAAATGTTTCTGAATCTTTCGTCTGTGAAACCGTTGCTGGTACACAAAGCATGAAGCATTTTATTTGTGTGCTAATTTAAATATAATATCATAACTTACTATTTTTAGAAAATATATTTCAGAATAACTAACGTTTCTTTCTTCACTATCGGTAATGAGATAACCAAATCATTTTATCAGAATGTAGGCTAATTGTCGCTTAGCTGGTTAAGAAACTCCACACATTTTAGGGAACATGGGGGTCTATTACCGTGTTCACAAGGCCTCGTTCCTGAACGATAAGTCCAGTCCACCCCTCACATTCAATTTATTTCAGATTTTTTCATGTTAATCTCACATTTACGCTTAAGTTTCCCGGGTAATCTGTTCAGTTTACCCACCAACATTTTATAGGCCTAAACCTGTCTTATCACTCTTATGCCTGCTTCTCGCCCTTACAATATTTTATGAATAGTACAACTAACAAGCTCTTCATTATGCAACTTTTTCATTACCCGTATTATTTCAACCCTCTTAGATCCAAATATTGCCCTCAACAATCTGATCTCAAACACCCTCAATCTGTGCCCTACGCTTTATATAAAATACCAAGTTCCTCACCCCGACAAACCAGCAGGGTGAAATTATAGTTTCATGCATTTTAAAATATAACTTCTCTAGTAAGCTTTGTGTGTGTGTGTGTGTGTGTAGGATCTTGTAATTAACTGCGAGTGTATTGTTGCTGAAAAAAAAGAAACATAATTCACGTCAATACAGGCAGCAGTGTGTGCCACACGTTGCATCCCATCTGTTTCAAATCAATATGGCGCCTGGTGGACCTGATACCCGCCACCCAGTTAACTTTGTTGTGGAGCAAATTCCAAGAACGCGGGTTCTTAAGAAGGCCTGTCAGGCTCCTAATTCGTTTTCCAGCAAGCAGAACTCATCTACAGAACTTGAGAAAGAATTTACTGTTCATTATTTTTCTTTATGTGCTATTTAGGGTATTGAACGTGTAACCCAGAGATCTGTAACTCTCTTCTACGAAACTCTAAGAATTATTTCATATCATTATTATGTATCGTTTGCACAGGGTACATAAAATAAACATACAGTGGGGAGGTTATGTTTCTCCGTCCGAGTGTTACGTCTCTGAAACTTACTCGGCGAATTTCGGCGAAATGTTTTGTGAATGTACACCAAAGTTTGTAGGAAGAATATAACCATTACTTTCCTTGACTAAGTGAACCATTTTTTCTACGACGCTTAAGGGTTAAGATGCAACTCTTCTATCTAAATGTCGACGTCACCTAGAAATACGATGTCCTCGTAGACGAGGCTCTGGGGACTGAGGAACGGTGGTGTCACGTTGATAATATTGGGAGAAATGTCTCTGCATAAGCCTATCTGGAAAGTTAAAGATCGTATCAGCTCTATAACCAGGCTGCTCATGAACAGGCAGGTAACGTCATGAATAACTTACATTTCTTTTAGGCGTAGAGGGAGAAAATAAATTAGACCGGAACGAACCAACAAGTGGCCTCTCTCCTTGGTTGCTAGATAATAATGATGTGTTGTGTAGCAAAATACATCCCTGAAGATGTAGCCGGCTTGTGTTCTCCGAAATCTATCTATCTATTTACAAGCCCACACGGCGTTACAAGCCAGAAGACCAACATCAACGTCTTCACCGCCGTGAGTACATCAAATCTCATAAACCATTATAATAGTTACAAAATCAACTTTTATGCGGATCAAATCTCATAAACCATTAAAATAGTTACAAAATCAACTTTTATGCGGTTATGAATATTTTCTCTTCAATTCCATTCTAACTGATCATACTTCAACCGAAAGTAAAACGTAATTTAGTTGTTAATCTGCGATGAAAATGCCCGCACAGTGCAAATAGGAAAATCATGCAGACTGCTGCTGAGTCACTCGAACGTAAATAAAATTACGCGTGAATGGTAACTGTTATGGCATCCAAAGGAACAGCACAACAGCTATACAAAATGGCAGGAAAACATTCGCATTAAATATATACGTAGGCGTTTGAAACTACGTTCCCTTTAAAGAATTAAAACGAAAGAAATCCAGAAGGAGAATAGGCCATTATGCGAGTTCATTATTCAAAATGTCGATCCAAATCAAAGCGATACTGTTTGTGTGCGTGTACGTAATTGATATGTGGATGGATGTGTCTCTCTCTCACTTAGCGTTGGTCGAAGTAATTAAATGGAGGAGGTTAAAATATGTGCAATATACGGAAGCGAAACATGATCAATGGGAAAGCCAGAAAGAAGAAGGATAGAGCATTTGAAATGTAGAAGGATGTTGAAAATTAAGTGGACTGATAAAGTACGAAATTAGCTGGTCTTAGACAGGACAGTCGAAGGAAGAAGTCTGTGGAGAAGGATTGGTAGAAAAAGAGTGGGACACATTCTGAGGCGCCCAGGATTGGTTAATTTCGTAATGGAAGGAACAGTTGAAGGGAAGAATTGTAGGGGGAGGCAGAGATTGGAAGATGTGACGCAGATTTTTGAGGATGTGGGCTGCAAAAAATATGTGGAAATGAAGAGATTGACGCAAGACAGGCGAAAATGGAGGACCACATCAAACCAGTAGAAAGACTGATGACAAACAAACAAACAGTCCCAGACTGAATGTCTCTGATAGGTAACTGGGAATCCAAGTTGAATAAAAATAGCAGTCCCGAAAGCTGTTCCCCGTACCGGTATTTGAACCTGAGATACTCCAAACACGTCATTCGCTATTTTTTATAATTATGTGACGGTGCGGTCAGTGTGATGTCATAAACAACAAATATATTCAGTCACACAGAAAAGTCTTAACAGAAGTTCTGGATTGAACCGTGCCATATTAATACAGAGTTTTTATTTCGTTTGTTTACACGAAAGAAACTTAGGAATGCCACGTTTACACGTGCAGAATAATCGCACGGTTCTTGGCAGGTTACATGAACCACGGAATGTCGCAAACTGATTCACACAAGCCAGATTGCACAAACAGCCCATTAGTGCACTATCGTGTCTGCTTTGAAGATATTAACACAGCTTCCTCCGTATGATGCGAATGGCTCTGTGGCACTTCTGACAGCCGTGATTCATGAACCTTCCAGCGCGTATATTAACCTATATTTGTCGCATGTTCACGCAGAGTTGACGCTGTCCGCCACGACGTAACTTCGTTCACTTCTACACTCAACTTTACCCCATCCTGTGGATCAGTTTCACGCGACTAAAAATTACAAATGCCATTAGTCTCCTATTTTTGTCTCTGTTACACAAGACATCAACGCGATTAATGGTGAGAGTTCATTTAGGTTTTGGGCGAGTGTTTCCTAGTTCTTTTCGCAATAATTCCTTTCCCTTATTTCCCCCGTACGAAGGGAACTGTAAACAATTGACAACCACATAATAGGCTGGGTCCGTTTTAGAATCATCACTGACACATCTTTGTTACGATGTTGTGAATCAGAAGTGCTCAAACCACTTTCAGCCTATGTTCCTAATTTTACAAGGAAATTGTGGTATGGTTTCGTGATGTTCGTTTGCGGGCCTTCCCGGGACAAATTTCGAAGAATGTAACAGATTTCATTGAAACATTGGTATGGACTTCATGTCTCAGTTATGTACGTTTCAAAACATTGTCATCAATAATGTCGACTCGAAGGCCGTACGAACTTCTGGGGTGGGAGTGACAGTAGCGCCACTTAATGCAAAGTCCTGAATTATTCTTTCGGAATATTTTGTAAAATTGCTTTTATTTTATAAACGTATTTTTCAGTTTGTTAAAATATAAAGGCATGGCTCTTGTTAGAGACATTGAGGTTATATTTTGCAACCTTAAGTTCTAGTATGAAAATATGTGGTGGAAATTAGAGCATTAAATTAGGCACCAGTAACTAGATATTTTTACGCGTACCTCCTACGCCGAATTCGATGGATGTTGCTTTTAAAGAGCTAATTCATTCTTCAACTCTCTTTGTATAAGAAATGAAATATGCTTGAAACAGGAAATAAAACCTTACGTGCGTACTGTCTCATTTCACGTTGAACGAGGTGAATAGAATGTTGGGAGGCAAAAGTTGTTGCAGGAAAAATTTGCCGTAACTTGGCCTGTGAGAAGCCGGAAAGAACATCCCATTTCTTATAAATATTGGAGCAGGTTCCACAGACTGGTGCTCAGCAAAATTGAACAGGCATGGCGTAGGATGATGCTGTGTGACGAGACATGTCTTCACAGTAGATATACCCCAGTTCTTACAGCGTTGCCATATTTATACGAATATAATCGATCGTCTGTAACCAAGAGCTAAATGAGACTACAAAAAGGCATATTTTGTTGGCAGGAACCAGGAAATATGGTATCTAGGATAAGGCGTTCTTGATTGCGCACTTCCGAAAATGGGACCATGGAAGGATGGATGGTACCTGAAACTCTTCTCAGTTTTCTTGTAGTTTTGATGTGTATTTAATAAGTATCTTACTTTTCTCACCTTTCGAGTATGAAAAAATGCAATTGTATTTTCTTTTTCTGTCCCCTTATTCGGTTTCAAAATGATTTATCTTTGTCTATGTCTTTCAATGTTCAAACCTTTGAAGCCACTTGAAGAGATTCAGTTCCCACCGCAAATAAGACACAATTCTCCATTATATTTTTGGGGAAATAATCACTATTAGCACTGAGTCCCACACGAAATACATTCGTGGGCAAAATGTACAATTGAAAAATTATCAGATTTGGTACTTATAGTTAACGCTGGGATTTAAAGGGTTGCAATTTATTTTGGTATGTGTTAGTTTAGTCGTTTGTTTAGTAAGTTATGTCCATAAACGTATTTCAAGAACGTTATCTCAGAAACTTGAATTATATTTATCAATTACAGCCAACCCACATTTCACATCCATACAAGTCGGCGTAAACAGGCACTGTTCTTGTAACAATTTATTTGTATATCTTTTGTGCAGTTGTACAGCCCAAGAGAATTGTGATCTTGCTGAACGCACGAGGGTCATTTTTCTTTAATGTTTTTGGTTCTGATGACAGAGCGTGGCGAACAGAATTTCTTTCGGAGAGTAACGGGAGTTAAAACATCAAGGGCTCTGAATTATAAATCCAATTTTGTCTTCCATTCTTCCTTGTTATTCACCAAGACAGCAACACGTTTTGTAATTACAGGCTTACATGATCATTTGTGTTGGACCTAGTTATTTTATGCCTTAGAGTGAGGAAATCTTAAGTAGTAATATATTTTTAGCTTTATAAAAAATAATATTAGAAATACAATAATAAATAAAGATCTGTATTCTAAAATATACTCGTTTTACACACCAAATATAAGGAATAAACTTCTCGTATAACTGAACACATTAATTACCATAGCTTTATTACTTATTAATTAAAATAGTTTCGATAAATATTACAGGTCTAATTATATTGGTTTTAAATTATTGTGTTGCTTCCATTCATTTTCGGGAATAATTGAAAAAATAAGTATTTTTCCACCCGCTGTTTCAGAAAGTTGTCCTTTGTTCTTTTACTTGTGTAAATAAGGTGATTCATTTTCATCTTCTTTTCCACCCGCTGTTTCAGAAAGTTGCCCTTTGTTCTTTTACTTCTGTAAATAAGGTGATTCATTTTCATCTTGTGTTTCATCAGGTCGTATTTGTCTTTCTGTATCAGCAATAATTATTAATAATTAACGAAATTGCCGTGTGATGGCGAACTGGGGCAGGTTAGGGACGATGCAGTAGGCTACGCGTTCCCCTACAAGAACCTCCGTAAAGCGGAGCAGACATGTAGAATCCGTGATTCATAATTCATGCAGATTAGTGGGTTTTTTTTCCATTCTTTTTATGAATATGGATGAAACGCGCTTGAAATCAAAGTATCACAGCAAGTGTTCATGAATAAGGAAAGACAAGGGTTCGGGACCCTCAATTAGTAAAGAGAAGAGAAATGGAGATGTGCCGTACAAAAGCGACATTTTGTACAGTGATTGATTACCCACTCATGCTCCCTGTTTCTCGTTTTTGTTCCTCGGTTGTTTGTTTTAAATTTAAAACATTCTGCTTTGGCTTTGAAGTCACACATAAGGCAAGACGTTCAGCGAAAATTTCTTCATCTAAACATGTGAGTAAGATAAGCAAATAGCACTTGAAAGAACAGCGCGCTTGCAGGCTCTGACTCCACGCGATGCAAAGCGAAGTACTTCAGCAGGCTACTTGTTTGCCGTAGAGTACTACTCGTTCTACCAAGTGGTTCCCTGCCCTCGTTAGTCGACTCCACTGGGTTTAAAGGTCACGATTACACAAGACAGTAGAGCTCTTCACCTTCTGAGCTCTTCCCCCTTTCGCCTTATTCCTACTGCCTCTTGACCTTTCTTGTTTCTTTTTAAACAAGGAAGTGAAGTTTTTAAATATGCCATCTGTAGTAGAGGAATCCGATTACGGGCTCGTCTGTTCTGCGAGCTGCAGTGGGACTCGTGTAGGAAGTGCACCAGTTTCTACGGAATAAAACATTTCGTGAAATGCAAATATCATATAACAAGTACAGTATTTAAACGTGTATTGCTAGTCAGCTTCTTATTCTGAAAGGGGAGTCAGGAGTGCAGTACAAGTACAGCTCATGCTCCTTGACGGGTTCAGGTTTGTCCAGAAAACTTTATGTGTTAAAGTTCGCTGTTTTTGACGCACCGGTAGTAAGGGGATGTTATAGAAGCGGTATCTCCCAATAGTTCTTCCCGCATAATAATTGACGGCGTGTTTAAAATGGAATTACGTCATTGCTTGTGATTTAAATAAGCACGTTTCATTTGCGGTTGTCCAGTTCACATTCTCACAACTTTTTTGAGATCGCCTACGCTACTTTTTACTATAATTCCACCCCCACCCCCCCCTGTCGTAGGTGCCTATCCTCTCTTCAGGTTTTCCGACTGAATTATTGTATGCATTTCTCACCTGTGCCATCCGTTCTACAAGCCTCGTCGATCTCATTATTCTTAAAATGATCACTCCAGTCGCAGGCAGTGAAGAATATCTACAGATTATGAAGCTGCTCGTGAAATAAAATATGTTTATTAAAGTACTCTGCCGCAAGGGACTTGTGATTAATTTGTAATTCTTTATAAAAGACTTTCTCGTCAAATGATTATCATTATTTCTTCGTAGTGGAAGATCCCTGGTTCAAAACTTTGCCCTGATACCAGGTACAATAAGTGAGATTATCGTGGTTTTCCTTCGTTGTTCCAGGTAGACGCTATGATTGTACCGTACTTTAATGGCTTTCCGTGTCCGAAAACGATGAGAAAAATGACCAGAGCCCATCAAAGATTGAATATTATTTTATCCAGCCATTTTTTATCTCTGAGATTATCACCCACGAAAATATTAAAGGCAATAAATGAACGCTCCAGCTTCAAGAAACTCAGTTTCATTTATTAAAAACAGCAAAGAGCCAATAACAAGCAAACACTAAGAAAATAAAATAGTGAAACGAAACATGACAAAACACATTTAACGTAGAACAAATAATCAGTCTGGACACTCTGATGTGCCGAATATGTCCCAAATTTTTCGTATGTAATTTGTAGCACTGGCACATCGAGCTGAAGGACTGTGCTTTGGCGCACTGCTCATGCTAAAAGTAGAACGTTTTGTAATTTGCCTTGTAGACACACGAATACGAACAGTGCTCATGTTGGAATGATAATTTATTTTTCATTGACATATCGTCGTCTGGAATAAAGTGTTCTGAAATTTAAAGTTTAGAACTTCCGTTATAACAGTCTGGTTTTTAGGAATGTTTTTAAATATAGCATTGTTCGTTCTGCAGAATGATGTCCATGCAAACCTGATTATGTTCTTTCTTCGACCAACCTACATTATTTTTGGAGTCGAACGGCTTCCATAAGCGACGTGGAAGTAGTTCTGTCTGTCTAGAAACCTTGTCAAAACCCAATCTTTGTCGAGAGAGAAGAGTGGGCCCAACGGATTCCGGATTGTTGGTCAGCGTGTTTATGTAAGTTGCTCGAATGTACGATGAAATATTTTTTTATGCAGCAACTTGCTGTCAATAGCAACGATTCTGTCTGCGTGGAAGAGAATCGATTAGATTGATAACTGATTGACTAACTCAATAACAGACTCATTCAGATACACTCAGATACTAATATTCTGGATGAAATTAGTGTTTTAGTGACTGACAACTGAAAGACACATTGCCAGTGGTCTTTCAGAGTTTAGTTATTATCAGTAAGAGAAAAGGATAATACCTTCAAATAGGCCACCATTAATATTCGTCCCAGATATCTGCTCACCGCGCATTGCAATTTTTCCATCTTATTCGGCACAGCATCGTTAAATAATTCAACAATTAGTCTGCCATAATAAGTAATGGGATTGTTTTTCTGTGCTGTGAAATTGATAGTGCTAACTGTGCGGGACTTTGTTGGAGACGGGAAGAAACTTTGTCCTCCGTGATACTGTGGAGTTCGGAACGAAGAAGTGATACTGATTACTCGCGAAAGTAATACGTCAGTAGAGGCCTGGAGGCCGCTGAACTCATTAAGATTTGGAATCGGAGGAGAGATGAAAGAAAGAAGAAAATACGAGCAACAAATCATTTATGACAATTTGGACGCTTTCTTACTTTGAAAGCTTATTTGTTTTATTTAATCGTGTTTTGTATTAAATATTTAAACAAATAATTGAAGCGTGTATTACTCACAGCTCCTATTGTTAGTTTCTTTGGTCAATGTGATTAGCTGCCATTAATTATACCACGTATGATTTTTCAGTTCCCATAATTTTTCTCATTTATCTATGCTGTGTAACTTCTGTATTGCTATATGAGAAACGATAGAATGCTGCTGATGAGCTAGGAGACGATCGTGACCAATTTTAAGGTGTTCTAAATTATATGAGGGAACTGAGGAGAAACATGAAAACTTAAACAAGGACAGCCAGTTCGAATTTCTGAATTCCACCCGAATACGAAGGCCTACGTAAGATATGTTCCCTAAACAGCAGCAATGGAATTACAACAGTCTCTGATGATGGAAACGGTGTCCGAAACGATGGTTTTATTCAATACTCGTATTTATCGGCTGGTCGCCCAGAAATGGTTTACTGCTCGGTACCAGAATACCACCCACCATACATACGACCATCTGCAGTTATCAACCAATAAGCAAGAGTGACGCAACGAAGCGTGTCTGTAGTGTTTTTTCTTTCAGGGCAAATGGAAGCCTTCCGCGTAGTACACGAGCAGAGGCCGAAGTCTCTCACAATAATGTCTGAGTACAACCAGCCCTACGCACGTGCCCAAATACAGATAGAGATGATCTACATTCTCTGTGACCCGCCCTTTCAAACGATTGTTTGTAAATTTGTGACAGACACGTAGGCCTTTCTGGTGGCTGGCTCTTGTAACGGAGGTGTGGAGGTCCTACCAAACTTCAGATACTTAAATTAGCTGGCTTTATTAATGTCATTCCAACAGAATATATAGAAGTTGAAGTTTTTCCCAACTCTTCCCTCCGTAGATTAAGGTCAAGTCAGTTCTGACTTCTTAGTATTCATTTATCCTCATTACGTCTTTGTTCCCTTTTAAATTTCTAATAAGAAGCAAATTTCCTGTGACGTGTTGCTGGATTATTCTGTCTTATAAGTTGGCGAACTGTGTATACCCAAAGAAGCCCAAGTTTGAATCAACCCTCATAACAGAGTACTTTGTTATTGGAAAGAAGAAGTACGAGAAACTGAGAAAGATTTTGTATTACTTTTACTTACGATTTAGCATTTGCATGTTTAAAAAAAGCGATCAGCCTCTGGAACTTCCCCATCACGACTTTAGTATTTTCTAATACTAAAGTTAAACTGCGTGTATTTTAAAAAAATGTCGTTTCTTAAACTGTTTATATATATAAACACCTTATTTCGCAGTATATAACCAACATCTTTTGTGACACTAAAGAAGTTGTGTAAGAGACGTTACTTTTCATAAGTTGAAAGTAAAGTTAAAATCATTACCAGTGATATAAAGAAAATATATCAGATTAAGTTACAGGGTTTGAACTTAGCTGTCTCTTTAACATAAAACGATCATGAACTGCTTGCTTAAAGACATCGATAGGACTTTTGCATACAGTAATTTGATTTACTGTTTCCATGCACAGTGCTTTAAAAGGGCCTGTATAATGCGTGTCGATATTTTATTCGAGTTTTTCCTGTACTTGCACGAACCAGTTTCATTTCCTTGCATGCTTGAGCCCCAGCAGTTTGCATATTTTAGTAGCACACTTGAGAAACCAAGTTTGTTCCTCGGCGTTTAGGCGAACACTTGCTTCTTCTCAGATAACTGATTCACTGTGCTTCTTCAGTAATTTTCATACAGAAGTAAGGCAAAACCGCTTGTGCATATTACCTACATTTTTAAAGTTTGAGGAGAAGAGTTTTAACTAATCCATATGCAACTAGGAATATGGATAACATAAGACTAACTGAAAAAAATCCACATATTTTCAAAGCAGAAAATCATATAATTTCGTACATTTATTATAATGTAACTGTTATTAAAAGTCAACCCCACAGTTTTAAAATAACTTTTTACTGCCTTTCAAATGTACTCTACAGACGCGCACAGACCAGCAAACCATTGTGCAGTCTTAGTTGAAAAGTTTATAGTTGTTCAGTTGATCAAATGCCGTCCTTGTAAGGATGAATGTTCATTCTTTGTTTACAAGAACCTACACTCGACCCCACCTACCTAGTGTAATCCAGTCCGTATCTTCACAACCTATTTCTCTATGTCCACTTCAGTAGTATCCTTCCATTAAGCCGTCTACGTATGTAAAGGTTTTCCGAACAAAATATTCATTTGAATTTCTGATTTATTTTCTGCGTTCCGTATGTACCGCCTATATCATATTTTGTACTTAATTATCTAACTATTTATTTATTGAATCTCCTCAATATGTAATTCTTCGATATTCCTTGTCAATGTCAAACTGGACAAATACTTTCATCAGCAGTTATCATCTGACAGCGTAGATATATGTTGTTCTACTTAGAATAGAGATAACGTTTCTCAGTTGTTAAGAACGAAACTTTCTCATTGACATGTCTATACGAAATTACACTTTTCGAGCGTTGCAATAAATGTGTAAGTCACAGGATACCGACACACTTTGCAGTTTACTTTCAGATAACTAATTATCCTGTGCAATTGTGGGGTCACATTGTTCCTGTGATTCTAACCGAAGTGAAAAAATTATTCGCCTCGCCTCCTAGAATTCGTAGTCTCCCCACTCAATTTGCCCATGCAAGATGTTTCTGGACTGATGTCTTCCGTGCTTAATATTGTAGTATTAAAACCTGAGAGTCAATTACCATTAGACTCTTACCTAATAAAATATGAGTTGCTTAAATCCTGTAGTGAAGTCAGTAACATCCGTATAAATGATATTCTCTGTCGGAACGAAGTACAAAATGTTTAATGGGGTAATGTTTATGGCTGCCGTATTAGTAAGGTATGAGTCGCTGAGCCAAACGCACAGTTTCAGCCATTGTCTTCTGAAAGTGAGTCACCCACCGCCCGTCAATATCGAACAGCGGCTTATTTTAATTTTATTTTTAATTGCGTGTTTATTTCTTTTTATTCTCTGCATATTTAATTTATTCGATACTCTTTTTTTATATAAAAGTGCATTAGTGTGTGCGCCATGTATTATTACCTTCCTCTGTCGCTATCTGCTTATGCCTTATAGCGTCTTATCAGTAATTATTTCCGAACATAACGAAATACAGAATGGTGATGCTGTTGGAAGACATGCAGCACGCATAGGGAGAGGTAAGTCCGTTCGCAATTTTAGTCGAAAGACATAAAGATATGAGATCACCAGGGAAATTTATACAAAGTTGGAGTATGATATTGAAAAGACCTTCAGGAAGTAGGGCCTGAGGATATAGACCAGTTTCAACGGGGCTGTCTTAGAATAAAACCCAGCGGCGAACACGGAAATTAATTTTATAGAGTTCTCTAAAAAGTGGCTACTTTTTTAATTACATGAGCGACTTTTTGCATCTCAAGACCCCTTTCTCCATGCAGCATTGTTGGTAGAAGTGCGCGCATAATACCGGATATAGGACATTTGATACAGAATGTAGAGTTTCATAGGATGGATGCCTCTTAGTTCAGAAGTTTCCTTCTTATGGGTTAAATTTTATCTAAAATGTCTTGTAACGTAATTATTCAGGCGAGTGAGGAAATGGGCGAGCAGTAACAACTGTTGTGGCTTCGTTTCAATTGTCATAATTAATAGTGCGGGTAAGAATTTTTTGTGACCTATGATTTCGTGATATTTGTAAGATTTAGTGATTTTCAGCATTCTGTTTGAACTGCTTGAGTTAAATCGGGTAGCCTGTAATTAGGTTTGATGTAATCAATGTTGGACGGGCTTTTCCGTCAGGCAAAATCTTCTATGTATTTTCTTTTTTTCATAACGATATGTGGGAACCACGACAGCTTCTCTATTACGCTGGCGCGGTTTCAGTTCAGTTTTGCTTGTTAGAATACTTAAGAGCTGATCTCCTTGCCTTGATATGCACACGAGAAGTATTATAATGCATATTCAGAGTTTTTTAATAATTTTCGAAAATTCTGCTTCCTTCTCCACCAAAACACATCGCAATTCCATTACAAACATCGAGCGGTTTTAGGAAAATATTCCCTCTTTATTCCAAAACAATGCACACTGTTGGTGAAATGCTTATTCATTGTATGTTAGTGCGTGTGCTACAAATATTTCTTATGAGGTAAGTACGTAATTCCATAGAGCAGAGTCCTTATTGAGAACCTCGTGGATAATTTGCAAGTTTTAATCTTTATAACATAAAGCATATCTGAGGTAAGGTAATTAAATGACTTGAAAAGTTGGCGGAACCTCTGAACTTACTAATCGAAGTGTTGGATTAGGGTAATTATTATGCACTTGTTGAAGGGTAGGATTTTCTTGATTCGTCCTTCGTTTTGAAACAAACCGACATTTTAGTTTGCTCTATGAGCACAAGTAATTACCCAACTTTTGTTCCCTTCCCCCCTTCTAGAAATTACAGGAATTCCGCAGAATCTGCGAGTTGTGTGGGTCCAGTGTGCTGTAATGACAAACTGTGCAGTGCGAATGTTGAACCTGCTTTGCGGCAATTCTTTTATCGTGTGGGTAAATGACAGCGTTTCGCAGCAGATGATGCTGACTAGATTCCAGGAACGTTCGTTTAGGAAATGTGGTGACAGAGTGGCAGTGAAGCAAATAAAATTGCCAAATTAATCTCGTGCCCAATCTCCGGCTCATATGTCGTGCGCCTTGACGCCCTCGACTTGACTTGACTTGCCGGCATTTGTTCTCAACTCAGCTCTGATCCGGATTTTGAACTGACTCAGGGCAAGGAAGTTTAATTTTCATTATGTATTATTTGTCTTACACCTAATTGCATAATTAAGAGCTTCATTTACTATGCAGGTAATGTATTTGTGCAGTATTGATAAGACTGTGTGATCGAGGAGGATAGTAATAAATACAGAGTGAGAAGCTTCCTGATTTCTAAGCTGCCATCCACTAGGCACTGTTATTACGGTGATCAAATAAAGTAGGAGAAGATGGACGGGACGTGCAGCACGCGTGGTGGAACATTACGACTATATATGAATATTAGGAACAAAACCTTATGTACTGAGACCTCTTCGGAGACGTATCGATGATAATATTGAAACGAATCTTAAATAAATAGGGTATGAGGTTGTAGACTGGATTCAGTTGTATCACGATAGGGCCCAGTGGAAGGCTCGTTTGATCCGGTATCGAATCTTCGGATTCCTTAACAGAGGGGAATATTTCTTGATCAGCTAAGCGAACGGAGGTACCATCAAGAAGGACTTGTTCCGTGGAGTTGTTCAGTCACTCGGCTTATTTACTGACATGAAAGTGGTCGCTGTGGACCGTAGACTTTTCTGTGATGAGAGAGACGAGAAATGTATGCAGAATGATGGAGGGAAAACCAAATTAAATTGGAAAATAATATTAAAATGGGGTTTTATGAAGTTAGGCTTTTGAGGATGGGAGTTATATGAATCGTGTTCTGTGGGGGTTTTTTGGAATCGGTATTGTTTTGTAATTTCACTCGTCTTCTGCAGAAAATACAGTGACATCTGTTCCATAACTTTCTTTTCTTAGTCGCACCCGCTGAAATCTTCGTGAGGTGTCCGACGTCTGTAACGCGCAAATGACGGGCGTTGGTATCAACGGTGCCGAATCTGTGGGTTTTTCATCGTGTCAGTTAAGATATAACAATCTGTCTGCCAGTTTCAGTGGTCAGGTGTAAATGCAAAGTTGCTATGATCAGAAATGGGCATAATGATAATTTTCAATGTCTGAAGAATTTTTTACACCGGTTCACACAGGTTCCAAGTTCTTGTCGATCAGAGAGGGAGCGTATTAACGGCAACTGTTTTATTCCATTCGCGTTCGTGTTGTCAAAAACTGGTGAAACAGTCGACAACAACGAGGAGTTACGTACAGAATCGTCAGAGCATAAGCCCCCAGATAACAAATGTACCCTGTAATTTGAACTGCACCTTGAAGTGTGTTCTAACTATCAACTGTTAATGAGACAGAAGCTGCGTGCCATTTTGAAGTGACTTTGATTTATGTTTTGTAACCTCTCCTCTGCAGCACAGAGTACTTAATTTTAACGCTCCATGCGACATGATTCCCTCTAAACAGAGAGGGTAGGGAACTCCTGACTAAAGTTCTGTATTCATATTCCTGAAAACTTTAAATGGAAACACCCTGACATTCGTTACTAATCTCATTATAAAGAATTATTTTTGTGATCATTTTAATATTATTCTGTCCACACGTATTCAGTTGTAATAATTCAGACTTGATGTAGCATCAAATAATTTACACCTTAAATTCATTCAGTTATCATCTAACTTGTTTTTTTCAGAACACTAGTAACGTACGTAAATAGACTATTTTGCCATTTCGCCTGTGTTTGTTGAATAAACTGAAATTCCAGTTGTTTGTAAAATGCGTAGGAAAATATTCGTGCCTGTAACTTGGTGCTTTGCTCACAAATATTATTGCGACCCTGTAGTAGTTGGGAAATGAAGGCGAACACAATGGACTGTACTCAGAAGGGAGATAGAAAGTTACAACAGAATTAGAAAACATTTTGCTTCAATATTCGACAGAAGGCGAAAAAGCATTCATTACCGAAAAGTACGAAGTTCGACTTTAGTCCACATCAAGAAATAATCTTTTATTCATTCAGTGAAATTCGAGCTTGACTGTCGTGAAATGTACGCAATGATTTCTTTCTTTGTAAATGCAGTTTCGTTGTTATGTGTTAATGCGGGTCAGTATATGTGCAATTTGTGAAACTGTATTACTAAATAAATCCTTGTTTACTTCGCGTGTTTTACGTATTAAAACAAGGTTTCTTACTTTTTCTGTCCCACGACATAAACCTGTCCTCTTTCTGAAGGTTTGTAACGACGGTGTGTTGTTAAAACAAATAAATTTTTAGACGTTATTCAAAGTCTTGATATTTTGTTAAAATCACGACGTTTTCGAGACTAAAGTCTGTCTGCGTTCTCAGGTAAAATCCTACACCTGAGGACGGAGACAGATAGATTTCAATCTCAAAAACGTCGTGGTTTTTAACAGAAAATCAAGACGATGCATAATTTCCAGAAAGTTACATGTTTTAACCATATTCTCATTACACTTCGGCTAAAATCGGCTGCAATCTTATAAGTTGATATAGAACCGTAATTTAAATGAATAACCAACCATTGGCAATAAATGTTTTGTAAATACCACAGGTTTTAGGTTGCGGTGTACAAGGTGTCTGAGAAAAGAATGTCGTGGATAGTTGTCACAAGTCACATGGAAATAACATTTCCTGTCCACATAAAAAAATTAAGATAAGAGTAACCATTTTGTATTTACAGGATTGTATGCTGTTATTACATCATCCGAACCATCTGAGAATTCATCATGTAATTTGATAATAATCTGTTGAATCGCGAGGCGTGGATTTAACTGTCATCAGCGGTTCCCCCTACTGTTATACAATTCTCCATTCAAATATAAACGAGCATCGCTGACAGTAATTGGGTCACTAGTCTGCTTAATGCGCCCCTCTCGGTTTACAAATATGTGTACCGGTTGTTTCAGTTTATTGGTGGTAGAGAACATCTCCAAAGTCATGTCATCTCAGTCACCGCTTTGCCACTGTTTCCGACCAGTTCTCTCAAACAGACACATTTGGACTAATCTAAATAATCACCAGTTTGAAGAAGTAACTGCCACTAATGAATAGCCATGAAGAGTGAAAGTTTATTCTTAATTTTGTTTCGACGGTGAACTATAAATTGAAGGGTTTCGAAAGTTTTTCGACGTTGAACTATAAATTGAAGGGTTTCGAAAGAAATATGACAATGATTATGAATGATGAAGAAGGAGGGAGGAATGTGAATCTTGGTCTATTTTGCTAACGTAACACTTGCCTAGGTGTTCATTTGCATTTTGAGTTGCATGACGCATTTAGCTACATAGGCTGTGTAGCGTCGGATGATAGTGATGGAATTCGAAAGGATCTGCAAGAAAGTGGTATTAGAATATTTTGAGGCTTTATTCCAGTATTTGCCTGGCTAACCACTATACAGTTTTTATAGTACTATTTAAATTAATTTGTTTCACAGACTCATCTGCCTAGTACTTGGATATATGTCAGTCCACAAGTATTATCTCATGTCGTAATCTGATAGGATCTAATAGGTAAATGTGTTCGTACAATTTAAGTGGTATATGGTTCAGTCTATATTATGGTATAATATCTTGTAGTTTCCTTGTGATTACTCCCACGTATTAATAGTTGGTACTACCTGAGCTCTGTCCTGGTTTTACATCTCATGAATCTCCTCAGTTAGTGTGATGTGTTTTGTTTAAATTTTTTCGTGCTGATTCTTTAGAAAGTTGTTATTATTATTGTTACACATTATTACTACTCTGTTTATATAGGATAAGGAAAGAAGGATGGTAAATTGGCTAAAGCAGAGAATTCACCCAACACAGGCTTATTGACCTCTCATGTTACACCAGTCAGTGACGCGACTGAAGACGAAGCTGATTTTATGTGGTCAGTCGGCCATTTCTGAGGCCACGCGTGAGTAGGCTCTTTGTCTAATTCCGTGTGTAAAGCAGATAATGGACAAAGACAGGTGAAACTTGGGCGCTAGGCCCGTCTTTCCACACCACCAGGGGCCTGAGACAGCCGGGACCTGCAGGAAATTGAAGTTCTGCTTCGATCCAATGGAACTGAAGCAAACTTGCGTCTTTCGAATCTGTGTGTAATGTAATGAATATTAAAGGGGAAACGTGGACTGGTGTGGAAGTCGCAGAAATATCAAAATTGCATCCAGTGGAAGAGAACGACTCTGGCAGAAACATCTTTCAAAGCGCAGTAATCGGATATGAAATCTGAGGGTTCTTTGGCCCCTGATTTCGGAACATTGCCCGTATCATTCCAGTTCGATTTTGCAAACAAGAATGACTTGATAGTCTTGTTAGGAATTTTTATTTCGAATTCGGTAAGATTCCTATAAATAAGTGTCCTGTTCTGTAACAGGGATACTTATGTCAATAATATAACTGTTGCTAGTTCTGTGTCGAAGACGTTTGCTGGGAGCATTATGGAGATAACCGATAAACTTAACATGATTACGGTGTTCTTTAACTGCGTTGTAGCAACTGCAGAGGTTGATTAGTCCTGTCTGTTGCCAGGCGTCCTTCTAACCCATTAAAGCATTAATTAATTTTGAAAGTAAACTTTGTTGCATAAATAGTTCGGCGTAAATTTACGTTGGCTGCTGTGAATTTAGAACAAATGTTGGGTACCATACACATCCCGCTGAATGAAAGCGGTTTTGTTGCAAAACACTCTACCAGCAGTCGGGAAACTAAATTCAAGGGTTGTTTCACATCGAAACCACTGCCATCAAAAGGATGACTTAGTTTGTTGGATAAAATATGAGACGTGCCCAAATATCTCCAGTTATTTTCATCTTCCTCAGGAAAGATAAAACAGATTGTCCGTAACAGAACGTATTTAGAGCCATATCATTTTTATTGATTCTTTGCCTGCATCATAATTAATATCACGTCGAGCTAAAGTCCTCCTGCCTGGCTACCTTTAAAATGTGCTTAATCCTGAGATCACTCCAACAACCTTCAATATTCTCCCAGAAGTACGTGTTGTTTACCATTAGACATGTACCACAGAAACCTCGAAATTTCGAGAACCGACCATGGGGCAGTATGTCATTTCCGATTGTAGGAAATTAAAGATTTACGATATTTAAGTGACGTCCGAAGAACATAACGTAAAAGCCAAATTTTATCAAAATCCGTCTAGTCGTTGCGAGTTGAAAGAGAGGGCAGAAACAATCAGCGCTCTCTTGTGTCATTTCATAAGTGGAGAAAAATTCGACTTATTTTGATAAAGATTTACATTAAAATCCCTTGTTCGTTCACGCCGCCCCGTTTACGCTGCTAATTAAAGAACATTAAATTTAGCATTTAAGGGAGCCACAAGTATAACGCATCAAAATTGTTACGATGTTTGTACGTGTGCCATTTTGTTAACTTCCACTACGAACAATAGCGATTCAAAAATCGATTTGACTCTCTCTGCTGTGGCATTAATGTGTCCTGTAAGCTTCTGTCTGCAGTGGACTTCGTACATGAATTTAAACAGACAACCATGACAGGGCATTCGCCTATACTAAAGAGCAAACGTCCAAAATCAACACGAAATATTTATGCAAAAATAAACGTTAATTTTGACACCACAAAACACTTACCGGATATCTCATGTCATGTAATTTAATGGCTCAGTGCTACCTTGTAGGTGACTTCGTACCAGAAAGAAAATGCTTACCACATTAGCATATTATGATTTCACATTTCCACGTGCTGGTCTGTCATAGGATTTATGAACAGCTCTTCAATACAAGGAATCATCATCCTCTTGAGAGCATCTGCTGTTTACATGAAGCAAAGTTATAGTGCCTGAGTAACCGAAATAATACACAGTACAAATAAAAAACTTGAAAATATAAAAGAGAATCAACCTAAGTTAATTGGGTTACAATTTCTAATGTTATTCTTAAAGTGTAACCAACGCAGAACATTAGAAAGTAACAATAAGAATTATAGAAAGACTATATCTCGTATTAGACGCTATGTGACAGGGCCTGCCTCTGAAACGTCTGAAACTGTATTTATTAAGATTGTGATTTGACCGCAAGAAATTCTCTCCGACGACTGTTAAAATCCCTGGTCTGTCGTAATTTACCGACAAAACAAATTTGTCCTAAACGACATAAATCGATTAATCGTGGAAGCCTTAGTATATTTAGTTGTTACTGTGGATGTTGATGTCATGAAGAAGGCCCCTCTCAGTCGAATTATAGTCACTGTCTAGTTGAATACAGCACGTGCACAAAGCCGCAAGACATGGTTAAAATACGTCCTCTCATTTAAAAAGATACTATACTACACTACAAAACATTCATAACCAAGTTGTTTTTTCTCTGTTCATTTTGATTACACACACACTCAGCAGTGGGTCGTGTAGAGTTTCCTGCTATTCATCCTGCTTAATCGTCAGAACTGAGTCACTACTGTTTACTTGGAGCCAATGCTTTTCTCTCTCTCTCTTTTTTTTATGTGTATCTTTAATCTCCACAATGCGGGCAGTTGAAGCAATCTAAAGTACAGGCAGGATGAATAAAATCATAGTTTCACTGTTGCAGGGAATTGTGAAGATACGTACTTTTCATTTCAGAATTTCTTACCAATAAAATATTGGTAGTATAAATTTATTGATGTATATTTTCGATATTTTTTGCAATTATTCAGTGAAGACACCCATCGATTGCGTTATATAAATGCGTGGTCTTCTTCTGTCGTAGCTACGGACCCTAGGGTTCAGTAACAGCTGAAAATTGAGTAGATGGCTAGAAGCGTGAACACGAGTACCGATAAATATAAGATTTAAGGAAAGCCTATATTTTGTTTATGATAGGTATTAAATATCGATATTATAAAACTGAATTACACGCAAAGCCCAAGTGCGTGTTTGATGTTTTAATGTTAAACGTCATTTTGTTTTCATGAATACTGAAAGATCATGTGTGTAAGATCAAAAGATAGTATCGTGTTTTCATGAATACTGAAAGAACATGTGTGTAAGATCAAAAGATAGTATCTCATAATTATTTTATGGAGTAGGTTTACGTAATGTACAAAGATTTTATAAAAGAGTACTGAAATAGTTTTTGAGCATGATGTCTGTGAAACCTCAAACGGCATGAGGGACTTGTCACAGGAAGACAACACTCGTTGTATACACCCGGTGGAGCCGGTTCCTGACCCCTCGTTAATTCGAAACCTGGCCTAAAAAGCTTTCGTCAATAAATACTCTTGAGTGTGCACACACAATTTGGGAGGCACTGCATAGAAACCATTTGATATGATTTTGCTTTCAAGTCATAAAGTGAGGAGGGAATTTTTGCGTGGATCATTGAGTGGGACGACTGGCCGATCCCCGCAGCGTGGCTTGTCATTTACAGCTAAACCAGTGAGCGACAGCTGCGCCCCCTGTAACAGACACGTGTCGATCATGACTCGTATTCTGAATGACCTCTCGCTCCACTCCGAAGACTCACTGCGACCTTTTTGTACCACGAGGATTCGTGCAAAACCATGTTTGTGTTCGCAAGTGGCGGGTAATCTCAGAATTTGAAGAAAAAAAATTGTGCATTTTTCTGTTCTTGATGTTGGACGCTGAATACATGGGGAAATGTGAGTGAATTTCGAGGACTGGAAGGAATAAATTTAGATTTGTAGCCGAACCCATGATAATGCCGCCTCATTAAAGTTTAAAATGTGCTCATATAATTATAAGTAGGAAGCATGTTACATAACGGGCTAACGCACCATTGAGAAAAAAAAATCATTTTGTTTACGAATGACGACTGCTGTGTAGGCATGCGCTATGCAATGTAAGTCGAAAAGGAATGCTTGTGTGGTCATAACTAACAGGTTAGACGCTAGACGGGGCACGCTTAATAGAATACATTAGTAGGCTAAATTACAATTGAATACAAAGTTGTGTAGGTGAATAGAACCAAATTCTGACAAAATTGGTAAGGTGGTATGGTTGCTATTGTTTTCGGACGGACGTGGCTTATCTAACAGGTGCTATTTCATATTTTAGAAAGACATTTTTTAAATACATACGTACTGTTGTTGTCTATGAAAGTCTTTTCAACACATTTATAGGAGTATTTATCTTTGTCAATGTTTATGTAACACCATCATAGTATTTTCTTAAACTGATTTCTCCAGTAACTGGATTAAACACTGTTTTTTTTCTCAAAAATTGAACCACTTCCTGAATCCAAACTCCTTTGTATATTTGTTGCAGAATACAGGCACAGGGTCTTCGAAGTGTGGTTGTTTAATACAAATAAAACTAATGTAGCACAGGATGGCTTGAATATTTTATCACACTCGAGATTTATTCACGATCACAAGATGCAACTTTGCTCGATGATTACATTTCTGTCTAATAATAACTATAAAATGTATTTTGTTTGCATCTGAGCAGAGCAGTCCTCTCCATAAGCATATCTTACTGTAACGTGATCATCGGGATGCTGTTCTGAGTAGTGAGAGTTCCTATAGCAAGTGTCCTTCGATATATACGAGGCACACTCACTCACATTTTGCTAACTGGTCCCACGGAGCGGAATCATTTTTGAGAAGCTGATATTACTCTCCGAAAGTAAAGAAATTTATCGACTTCTTTGAAACCCGAGGGCTCATTATCATGTTCACACAAGCCCGATACCGGTCTCTTTATCTTTCTTGAACTATTCTCCTAAGATATATAATAATATTATCTGGTGAGCCGAAAGATGTCGGGAAGAAACACTTCATGAATACACCTATAGTTATATTTTGACGGTTGTTTCAATACTTAGCATCGTGTAGTCTAGACAAATGACAATTTTAGTATTTCTGACATGATTAACATAAAATAATAAAATGTGAAAATCAGTTGTTTTCTGAAAGAATAACTGACATTCGGTGTTTCTTCGTTTTGGAGGGTTTTGGCAAGAGCCATATATAATGTGTAAGAATTCGAGTATGTTTCCTTGCTTCAAAGACAGAACGAAGGTCGGGAACTCCAAAGGTCGAGAAACCCCTGACGTTAAGGTCTATTTAGGAGGACTGCGTTCTTCTACGACACGCGGTGTATTTCTGGTTGGTGTGCTGATGAGATTGTCCGTATCAGAAGAAGGATTTTTGGGGGGTGAAATAGAACTGGGTTTTAGGAGAAACGTTGGTGGATCACCTAACCACTTGGTGAAGATGCAGCGCGTCCTCTTGAAGGTCTGGCCCATGACAGTGACAGATGAGCATCGCTTGTCGACATGCCAGTAGCCGGCCACCCTACCCTCGCTCGCTGACGCACGTATCCTAGTACGACCAGTCTTTTTGTGAACCATTCCGCAGAGATTGAGTGCTGCTGGTCTTTTGATGTGGAGATGTAGATGACTACTCCCCTACAACATGACCGCCATCTTGAATTCATTTTTATTCGGATCTTGCCTTTTGCTCAAAGAAGATGAAATAAATGGAGTTCAAGATTCTTTGACGTTATGTACGTTGTTTCGATGTTGTAGTGCAGCCACACTTAAACTTTCTGTTTTGTGTGTGGCTGCATTTTATTTAACATAATTAAGTGTGGGTAATACAAATCGTTTTATTGAAGTGTCATAAAATTTAATCACTTCGAGCTGCAAACATTTCGATCGAAAATAACTTTCGGTCCATTGAACATTGAAGTTATTTTGTGTTCTTGGAAAAAGAAATTCTCCGTGTAACGGAATCCTCCGTGAGGAACTGATAATAAACTGAACTTATAAGTAATTTCCAGGT
This sequence comes from Zootermopsis nevadensis, assembly GCF_000696155.1. Next base: position 136,788 of record NW_019059926.1, read on the forward strand.
CTGTATGGAACACGATGTTTCACAGCCGTGTTGACAAGTCATGAGTCACATCAATCTAGTTCACATTCACACACTTTTTATCAACATTATTTTTAATATAACCCTCGCATCTACTGCTGTATTTCCAATATGGCCTTACCTTAAAATTTCATCTTAAATTTTGTATGTATTTGCCAGCTCTCCCGCGCATGCTACAAGTCCGCTCATTTCATTTTCCTTGATTTGATCAGCCGAATAATGTTTGGTAAAGAGTGCGTATTTATCCATGCCAAAACATTTTCACTCTTACACCTAGAAATATGTGTGTGATTAAGTCTATAGAACTTCATATGGACATTCATTTTTTTAAACGAGAAATAAAACCCAAATATTCTCCTGTCTCATTCGTGTTAGGTTTTTATTTATGAGTATAACTTACAACCAGCTTTATAGTTTTGTTAAATGTATTCGTTTAATAGCTCTGAAATAGACGAGAAGGATTATTGCGTGTTATGGAAGGTTGGAGTGGGAGGTTTTGTCGTGGCTTTTGCCTACACTTAACTAAGGAGCGTAGGGAAAATATCATTGCTCAAGTATGGATTTGAACAGATGTACTGAGGGCGTTGTAAACTGTATACCGCTATTAGGTTTCAGATAATTAAAAAAATATTTGAGAACTGGGCACGTGCACAGACAGATTGACACGTGATGCCCTACTTCTGTATTAGGACGTTAAGGTGCATCGTGTCCCTGTAAATGATATGTTTTAAAGCTGGAGTGCAGTATCGGTCATAGATATGCCACTGCCACTGCCACTGCGCGCGGGACAGAGTTGAATTATTTTGCATCATTTATGAACAAAAATGTCTGTTCACGTGGGACATGTTTTGAAGAATATCACTTGAAGTCTCCACAAAAGATATTAAATATCACTATGTACGGTATTAGAAATAATGTGCAGTATTCATTAAAGCTGACAGCTGTAGTGTGTATGAACATAGTGTAAACTTTGTTATTAATCTATAAGCGCCTCTTATAGGCCTCTTGAACCAGATATGCATGACGTTTTAGCAAACACAGTTTATGAGAGACACCTTCAGTTCCTGCTTTAGAATAGGAACCACAGAATTTATACATATCGCAAACAACATTTAGCAAACTAATTACGTAGTTCTCCCGAGTGTTTACAATAAACTCGCAGAGCGAAACAGTGTTATTCAAATGAGAAACCGGTGTTGGGGGGGGGGCATTGTAGGAAGGATTGAGATGTGTCTGCTCCAATGGCAGTTGAATCACGATGCAGTGAATCGTGATCCTTCCGGTAACTGATTATGCTTGCACTCCTTTTGGACTCATGCAGGGGAGGGGAGCGGGGGTTCCTGGAAACCGAAATATGGGGAAAGACAGAAAGAACTAAAGTTGTTTTCCGCCTACCCTCATTCTTCTTCTCATTTCCTCCTTCACCTCTGTTATTCTTATTAGATTTATTCTCCTACTCTTTTAGCACATTCGTCTTCACTCTCTTCTCCAGCCTGTGGCGTTTTCTTTCCTGAAATGAGCACTCTCTGTCTTCCTAATGTCCGTATTAATATTACGCCTTATCGGTATTCGAACTGGACTTTTTAAAGAAATGTTCCCTCAAAAATTCTGTAGAATATGTATCCTTCGTCTCCGCCAACCTGGATTCATACTCAGCCCATTTAAGCAATCTGCACACATCAGTTGTTTATATACGATGTCGAGTTTTGTGGGGGACATGATATAAAACCTTTAAAGCGACCACACACGTATTCTTTCCATTATATTCTGTTTTCCGACATTTCTCTTTTCTTTTATTCATTAATCCCCTCCCCCGCCCCATTTTCCCGCCCAAGGGGACCGCCTAGTGGTTAATCCGACAGTGCCCGAATGAACCCAACATAATCCTAATACAACCCAACTTACAGTATCCGGTACAAGTACCAGAAGAAAGTAGAAAACCCCGAATAAACCCAATTCGGGCAATGTCCGGTCAGTTATTTTGAATGTACGCTCAGTTAAATGCGTTCCAGTGCTGCGTGGAAGGAAGGAAGAGCCTTTTGAGTCTTTGAACACGGCGGCAGAGTCCATCTCCGTCTTTGTCTACCTCTCGGCTACCTTAATTCCGTATAACACGTGTTGTTGAGTCATCTAAGTTATTCACTAACTAAATTCAAAGTTGGACCTGCCTGCTCTCGCCTGCTCACTCAATTTGCATTCGATTAAATTCTGCTAACTCACCCTTCTACTCTTTCGCTTTCGTCGTCCCTCCGTTTCACTCTATCATATGCTGCTTCATCTCAGTACATCTCCTTTAAAGAAAGGATGAGATATTTGATCGTCGTAAAGGGCCTGCTATGATATGAATAACAAATAACGGAGAGTTAAATCCCTTTGCAGAGCTGAAGCTTCCCTAACTGTTGACAATAATTAGTTCCCAAGTTCTCAGATGAGTAATTAGTATAATTGGTAAATTATCTGAGTAAAGTGACTAATCAAGTGATTAATTAAGAAATCACTTGAACTGGTTTCCGTATTATCACGTCATGCAACATGAATTACGAACGCATTAGTATAATTCGCTCCTCGGGAATTGTGTTCCGAGCTATTACGGCCTTAAAATTTTTTTAATCTTAAATACGAATATTATAAGGATACCACAGCAGTCACTTATCACTGTTCAAGTTGCAGGGTCACAATAAATTTATAGAACTGGGTGTTTCTTCTTCAAGTTTCTTCCTTCCACCCTTTCTTTGCCTCTCGAGTGTTGTAGTTAGAGTTTCTTTTCATTTCTTGTGACAGTATCTTCCATCCACTTCTGCCAATCCTTCCAGTTTAATAATTGAGTGCCTACAGAATGTTGAGTAACCAGTGCAGTGAATTCCGTTACGTCGACCGTCTAAGAAAGCGGAAACTTCACAAGATACGTTCCCTCGTAGTAAAAGTATCATCTACGAGGAATAGTTACTACACTTGAAACAGCGGCGGAATTAGATTCTGCTTTTAAGAACCTTACAAAGAACGCCCTCACGTAGTTTCGAAATTTGTTTGTTTGTTTTTTTGTTTGTTTGTTTGTTCCTATGAAGCTGGCTTTCTCACAGTCTACAAGGTTAATCTTACACATGAGGTCAGCAGATTGATTTCTTGGGTTCCACGTGTTCTTAGGAGTTGAGTTTAGTGAATAGCTAGATTACCTTTTAAGATTTTACGTTCTCGCGGTACGAGTGTGAAGATGGCTGTCATGCTGAATGTTGATCCGTGTAATCTTGTAGATATTAACCGACGTTTTAGAGATGTTTACTGCTGCCACCATCAGGGCGATGAGGTCTCAGGGCCAACATCGCACGTTGCAGTTTGTACATACAGTTACCACATGGTATTAAATACTTGACTTATTCTCAGAAGCCTGTTGTAGGATCTTACATTATATTTTTCTAAGATTCATTTTAATATTATCCTCTATATGCGCCAACGTCTCCCAAATGTTTCTTCTCTTCAGATTTTGCGATTAAAATGTTGTTTGCATTTCTCGTTTCCAGCATGTCGCTGTATTCATGTTTGTTGAAAAATGCAAATGAAACTCATTTTGTAGTTTTCTCCATTTTCTCACACTTAAGTCCAAATATTTTCCTCATCACCCTGTTCTGAAGCATCCATTAATAAGAATACGTATATCATTGGTCTAGCCCAGTGGTATTCAACCTGGGGTACGCGAAGACATCATAGGGGGTTCGTGAAATTTAGAAAAATGTTTTATGATAAACACTGAATAATCAGTAATGTAATTTATTTAATTTATTTTAGATGTAGATTATATACTATGTATAACTTGAATTATACACCAACAACTTTGGGGGTACAAAGTTGAAGAGAAATTATATCTGGGGGTAGGCGAACAAAAAATGTTGAATACCACTGGTCTAGGGGTACATGCTTGCGTTGGTGGGATTCAGTCCTGTGGACAAAAATCAAATATGAGTTTTATTCGAGCCATTCACTAATTGGCTGACACTTTCACTTCTGACTGGCGTTGGGCAAAATTTCATTTTAGGTGTATTCCTCCCACGACGACAAGAAGCTAAATGTGTAGGTGCCGTTCCGGACGTCCTAGTAATTTCCAGACGAATATCAATCACGAAGGAGAAATATTTACTCTGGTGTAGTAAGCAGCAATTTTGCCATGTTTGATCGAACCGCAGGAAGCTGCTTGTTATTTATCATTATTAAAACGTGTATGTGAAGAGCCTGAGTAAATGAGACGCGGTGGCAATGGATCGCTGTCAGACGCAGTCATATTTTACCCCACTCAGTGGCAACTTTCTCTTCAGGAAAGGAAGCAGAGTTGAGGTGACTGACTGACTACTGGGGAGACATGTAAAGCCATACTTGTGGACTACAAATCCCTGAGAGTTTGAGTACACAGTAGTTATGTGTTGTATTAGACTGTTGCTCGTCTTAACCGCTCGCAGTTTAAGGGGATATAACATTCTGAGAAGAAATTATTATGCAAATCTGATAGAGATTCGTACTGAATTAGTAATTTCGTACCAAAAATTTAAAAACTAATGCCATGTTTTAAAAAAATATAATAATGCTTGGTACGATTTAATTCTCAATCTGCCCATCTCCCATCTATAAACCTATTCATTAAAATGTGCAGAACTATAACTGGCCCGACGCCGATATAGTATTTCGAATAAAGTAACGGAACCTAACCCCAAATTAGCCACCCTAACCCTACCAAAACACGGCCTTACGCAACCTTCCCCACCCTAGTTTAACTATGTATCTAAGTTACTAACTCTCTGATAGCAGAAACCTCAGGTCCAACACCGACAACACCAAAGCCCGCCACCGGGCACGATCCTGAGCCAACTCCATTCATTTACCATCCTCACAGGCCACCTCCCTAAGATCCATCTTAGGTGGGTCCTTGTCACCACGGCATGGCGTGTCCTCAGGTTTTGGTTGCAGAAACAGCCTCCAGTTATGGAGTTGTCTTTCCTTGTAAAGGATTTCATACGTGCAGTAACAATGAAAACGTTTCTAAATGTCACTTGTTTTATATGTTATGGCAGGTCCTGTCTCTCCTCCGTAAGAATAATGACTTAATTCGAGCAAGACCGCGTATCTGTGAATCTGGTGGGCGCTTAATGTAAGCGATACTGTGTTGCACGCCTGTCCGTCTAGTCATAAGGCCAATTCATAAGTGGATATTACATGGGCATGCATCCTACTGCATGTATGTGTGTAAGATGAAAAATTACAAGAACTATCTGCGCAATAAAACGACGACAAGAACGGCTACCGCGTTTGTAAGGCGATGTTACACAACGAGGTAATGCTCTATCGCACTGCGATTAACACTCCACATTAGCAACATGTCTCACCGAAGCACCTATACCCAGAATGCAGTGCGTCAAACTTTCGTACATTTAAATGCTCTATAATAACATTTTGTAATTTATATACAGTTTATTTATCCAAACGTTGAATCACTTATCCGAATGTATCTTTATATTTTTTTAATGCAAACCATTTCACGAGTGAAAACATTTATCATTGTTTCTGTTGCATGAAATTGAAGTTGTACTTGTTTAGCCAGTTTCTTGATGTTTGCATATAAATAATTTATGTCAGTGCTGGCCCTTGTTTTGAGTTGAGGTCACTATACTCAAACCTCTGGATAACATTCAGTAATCCCTGCTACCTCTTGTGTCTGCAGACTTATCTTGCATCTTGCTAATATTTCCATACGCTCAGTACTGTTCTTGAATTCGGTATGCACTTTGTGGACGTCTTTCAACTTACGAAGCAGACATCGGTATGAATTCGGCATGCACTTTGTGGACGTCTTTCAATTTTTAATTTCCCCTTGATGTTTTATTATTTCTTTCAACTTACGAAGCAGACATCGGTTGCGAAAGCGAACGCTCTCTTATCGAGTTAAGGGTACGGAATTTCTACTTCTGTCGAACGTAAGCAGGTAGGAGTAAATCAAGGGCAGATCTCGACAAATTTGGTTCAGAACTTGGTGATGTCTAACAACTATTGGCCACAGGATTGTTACCGTAGTTCTAGGCGTTATGGTGACATGGTTTACTATATCCTCGAACCTAGGACATTTATGTCTGGAATTAACTTGTTACGGCTTACAATATCCTTCGTTTTAATAGCATGTGTTTGTGATGACAGCGTTTGACGTGTCTGTTTTATATCAACAGGATATTTTATCATCAGCCACTGAAAGAAGTTTAGTTATACGGGACAGTAGTTATATAAAATGGTATTTCAGGAACAATAATAACCCTGTTACGAAACTAGGTATTAGACAGGAAACCCACCAAGAATATCCCAACTTTTATATTTAGCGTACGAAAGTATTTTGTTGTATGGTTCATTCTGGATGCACCTCATCTTTATGAACCAACTCCACTGAGTAGATTATTACTTGAGAAGCTAATCTAAGTAGTCAATAAATTCTCCTACTTTATGAATCCTAAAGGTAAATTATCGTATCTTAAGCATCCCGACACTGGTTTTTACTCTGGTCCAGATGAATCAAATCAACACCCTTACACCAAATTTTTTACATTCGGTGTAATATTATTCTTCCATCTACACCTACATCTCGTAAGTGGTGTATTCCGTTCAGGTATTTCGACCAAAGATGTACTGCATTTTTCATCATCTTTGACTTGTCATACAGTACAGCCCGTATCACACTCCGTGGCTTTTGAACAACACAGGTTATACATCATCATAGGAAATAAGAAAGCTTATTTGAAATTTAATAACTGTTTTTATATTTGGTGTTTTGTACAAACTATGAAGCCTTTACTTTTACATACGTCGAATTATGTGAGATTTGAGGTTTACAATGCGGTGAGAATGGTGATGTTCTTCTGGGTTCTGGCTGTGCAACATTCTCTACATTTACGAACGTCGCCAATTTCAGCTTTTCATTTTAAATACCGTAAATTGCAAGCCCATGACCGCACTTCGGTATTTCGGTCTTGAATGAACCGGGTAAGGCTATTAAAAAAACGGGGAGAAGAAAGAAGTTCGGTGAGACGGAACGGCGACTAACAAATTTGATGTGTGAAATCGTTTATCCAACAATTGTTTGCAGCCACTTCGTGTAAACGCGACTTCGAGACCCGTGACGGCAGATGATGTATGGTTTTCAAGTTTGCGTTTTACTTGTTGGGAGGGGTGAAGGAGGGGTAAAGAGATTACTTGATGGTTAGGAACATGGCGCGCACTAAAAGGTAGGATAGCAGCCACCACTTCACGACGAGCACTTCATTAATCATGGAGACTGAGTGTGAATCGCTTTAAGACGCACGCTTAAGTTACCAACACAATCGATTCTCAGGAAACGGTACATGGTAGGAGGAGGTGTACTGCCCCAGGATATTTTAAGCTGTTCGACCGGCAACGCGATAGCGGGGTCGAAACTAAACTCAGCTCGGTAGCTCAGACCCTGGTGTCGTCTATTCAGATTGTCCACCCTTGGTTTCTTGAGGTAACCTGTTAATTTATGCTACGTCGTCCAATTATGTCTGACGTTCTTTTTGAAGAGGGACTTGCCCCAGGAAGTGTCTTCCGATTGAGGACTACAGAAACTGGACTGTGTTCAACTGCGTAATGCTTAGCGTGACGAACACCTGATGGATAGCTTACACTGTGTGGCTGTTTTCACCAAATCATCACCGGATTTTGTTGAAATGTGTTTTCGTTGAAGGCACTTTTATCATTGTAGGACCTGTGACTGCCATTTTCCTTGACGTGGGATGTACAAAGGCAGAATTTTTGAGACCGCCATTTGTAATTCAGTAATAGAGTAAAATTGTATGAAGCTCGTGTCTTGGAGCCTAACGTGCCATGTCGACTGCTCTGAATGAGATTTCCTTGGTTCATTTTTTTGATTCCTGGAGGAAAAATTACAGTGGAAATATACAAGATCGATTAACGTAAACATCTTAAGAGTGTACAACGTATTTTGATTTTTTGTCTCTGAAATACTTTGGCTCGTTTAAGTAAGATTTAGTACAGCAAAGCCTTATTGAAACTTAATGAATATTTACATTCCAGAAGAGAATCATTTTCTTAAACATTTAGTTTACGGAATTGGCCTGTTTTAATTACGACTGAGTTGTCGCTATAAGATTATATGAAAATTCCGTTGTAAAATCCCGACCTAAACTATTAATGTTGATTCGTAGTCTTAGTATATAGCACGTTAAACGAAAAGAATACCCAATAATCGTTGCTGGGCACTGCAGTAGAGAGTTCGCAATTCCTGTTTTGTTTGTAAAATTGTTTTATTGGTTTGATATCTATTATGCAACCTGTGGCTCGTGTTTTGTTACAAGTGACTGTCAAGATTATCGACATAACCAATGTGAAAGAAGAATATGTGACAGAAAACCCGAAGAGTGAGGCAAACATCCTGGAGAGAATTTGTTCCAACATCGAACACCTTGCGTGTAATTGAGTCAGAAATTCAGAAATTTCCTTTTTGTTCACGTCGTATTTAGCCTTCTTTTATTAATTAATTGATGTATTTATCACCCTGTTCACTAAAGCCCGTCACTTGCCCCTTTCCTGAGCTAGATGAATACAGTCCATATCCCGTTATCCTTCCTTCTACGCCTAGGTTTTCCAAGTGGGCTATTCCCTTCCGTTGATCCGAAAGTAGGATCTACTTTATATGTCCGGGGTGTACCTGTTCACGGGAATATTAACTCCATTACTGTGCTGCAATCTGTTGTGACCTTCATGACGAACATGGTAAGAAAGATCTTAGTCGCTTGAAGACTGTGTTAACGAGTCGGTGCCCCCTGGTAAATTTGACATGCACCATCTCAGGAAGTGAATCTTGCCGTCGCGTCGGGTTGGTAACGCTGATTTATTGGTGTACATTTTAACGGTGCCATTACCTTTTGCTCGCTATTGCAGCGAGATTCGTGATTCATGCATTTGTCCTCCGGTTATTTTAAAATGGAAAGCCTAGTTGATAATGTATTCTGAAATTGTAGGAAAAAAGTACCAGGAAGGGAATTTCCGGTTTAGATAACGCGAATCGTTTAAAAGGAAGTCGTTTTAAATGTATCTAGAGTCTTGAATGTAGATGTACATGTAGAGAAGAAGGCAGTATAAAGAAGTTAAAGTTGAGGAAAGGGGACGACGCTTACTTGTTCCTTTCTTCGTTTCTCAAACAAACTTTGTGCTTGTGGTGTTGCCTTCTTTATCCAATGTTACACGTTGGTGTGCGGTTTTGCGTACAGGGGTTTCAAAAGTTTCGATACGACATTTTGTTTATTGCTACAGACTGACAAATGATTTTCTGACGCTTTTACTAGAATACGCTATTAGCATAACGGTACGTCAGGCACGTGTTACTGCATATTCAATGCGCCTAGGACACGCGCAACACGCTCTGTCCTATTACGACTATTATAAAAAAGGCGAATAGCAGCGTGGATACACTACAAATATTCGGCGTTTCAAAATATGCCTTTATTTCCGTAATCAGGGACGCATGTGACACATATTGGTTGACACATCGGTCCCCGGCCATCAAGAAAAGTCACTGTTACCTTCGTGGACAAGAATACTCGGCTAATTCTCAGAAATTCTCCTCTTTTGTGGAACCCGGTGGTTCAGCATCGTGTTCACATGATCCCACCACTGGATACTAAGCTAATTAAGATTAATCCAATCCACTTCTTACGATAAACCTCGATATTATCCTCTCATTTACACTTGAATCTTTCATTTTGTCTTCGAAAACGTATTGACTATCCACGAATGCTTAAGAGTTTTTAAATATCTCTCTTATTTTACAGTGAAATTTGTGTTTAAGAAGATGGCTATCCTCTGGGTTATTGCGTCGTGCCGACTTTTCAGAGGTTCTTGCTGCCTCCATAATCAGGGCGATGAGTTTCAGCAAGGATGCAGGCAGCAAGGACCTCTGAAACGTCGGTGAATTTCTACCAGACTACACGGCGTAACAGCCCAGAAGACAGCCATCTTCTGACTCACCGTCGTGAAAACCTCAGATCCTGCGTGCGTTTAAGAAAGTCTGTTAGAGGATTTAATTGGAAGTGTTGTGTTCATTCTTTTCCACGTGGCATTGATTTGCTTCTGGGAATTGACTAGCCTAGAATCATTCGTTCGTGATCATGCGCAATCTTGAACTTCCTGCTCACTGATTGTCATTATTACACACCAATGAAACGATTTCCGAGAAATATAATCATTGTGTAATTTAATAGTACCAAATTCGAAGATTGCTTGAAATGAGTGTGATTTTCATTGGAACCTTTTTTTCAGTTGCAGTGGAAGATAACATAATTTCGTAACAGATTATTGGAAAAGCCATTTTTAAAAATTTAATTCATGTATAAGCGAAGGGTGAGAAACCTATTTACATAATGAAGTTATTACGAAGAAATTTTATTATTTGAGTGCTTAAAGTTGGCACGATTGCTTCAGAGACTCATCGTATAATCCTGCTAGCGGAACTATTTTCTTAAATTAAAATCACCTTTTGATGTATTTAATAATTTTGTGTAGGTTGTATATATATATATATATTGCGAAAGCGCAGTAATTTTTGTACTTTTTGTCAGTTTTACAACTTCCAACGAGGAAATATAAAGACGACTTTGAAACCCACGTTCCATCGGCCATGCACGCTGTCCTTCTGAGGGCACAGAGCACCCAACTCTGACGGCGCCTTGTCGGCGTGCTTATACAGCATTCTTCCTTCCTTCGTTTCCTATGAGATCGTAATTTATTTTATTTCCCCTCCCACTGAGCGAAAAGAGGGCACAACCTCTGTGCTCTAGTGTTCGAGAGTAAGGCGCGGGGCGGGGGATGCAATCCGTAATCATTTGTTTTCCCCACGGCTGCTGTACTGCATATGCACACCCGTAGTCATATTCTTTAGCAGGGGAAACGGCGATGTTACAGGAACTGCTGTGCGCTCTTTTGAACCTCCTTAACAGAGCGAGGACATTTTAAAAACAAGCACAAATGAAGTAGTTAGAAATATAATTAATGGGTTTCTCAAGGCATGTTCCATCACATCCACCGCACGACGTTCTAGAAATTGACTGACTGGCCAGCGATCGCTGAAATACAACGTTCGCCCAAGGTTTTTCGCAGAAAAACATTACGTTAAGTGATTAATTAGGATAATACATACAAGTGCCATCAAGAGTTCTGAGAATGTGTGGAAGCTGTGCTACACATTTCAGCGATCCGCCTTGGTATCTTCGGGCATATTACACTGATTATGGTTATTTACGTCTGATTGTCTGGAACAAAGCGTTCTAATTTGAAAATTGTGATAAATTACTTCGCTCTTGGACGAATATCGATCAGATTCATGTTTTTTATTACTCATTCATTCCCTCTTAATGCTTCTAATTTGTTTGAATTCACAATGTGCGTTGTTATGCATATAAAGTTCTTTTGGACGCTGTCCATCGTCTAAATTATACGAATAAAATGTTTCGAAAGTTGGGTTATGCTTTCTTTATCTGGTAAAATAAGGCTGAAGAGGTCAGAAAACGGTCTGATGGGATCCCCGGTTGAGTAGCCTCACATCCGAGGCATCAGAAGCATCAGCCCTGAGGCTAGTTCAACCACGAGGCCCAAATATAGATTTTATGTCCCTTCTTTTACCTGATGACGAAAGCAGAATCCAGCTTTTGAAAACCTAGTAATGTTGTAGTTTGAACAAAGTCTGAAAAAGTACCGATAACATTCTGTCTTCCTGTTCTTCCTTCATTTGTTATTTTTTATCGTCTCTCACTCCTTTCCGATTTCTTAGTGCATTTGTTGCATCATAAATTTGTTATTTTTTGTAGTTTCGCTTTTTGCTTTTTTTAAAAAAAATCTTGTTGTTATGGATTTGTGCCTTATTTCATTGTTATGAAACAACCGTAGTGGTCATGTAATGTCGGATGCGCTGAAAAGGATCAAAGAGTGCGCGATCGAGATGAGTTGCAATTCTTTACAAATTTCTGAAATTTGTGTCGGAAATTAACGGGACACGAGAATCACTCCAAGTTTTCTCAGGTCGATATTTGACTCTCTGTCTCCCAAATACATGTGTAATTTGTATCACATGTCCAAGCTGCGTACCTGATGTCTTACATAGAAGCAGTGGTCCTTCCGTCACCATTTTATTTGGTTGAGAAGTTAGGTGAAAGATGTCCCGCCATCTCTTAACAGTTAAAGCTAACTATTTGCGGCTTTTCAAGAGTATAAACAAAAATTTCCATGGAAATGCACTGAAAGAGTAAGGTTTCTTTAAATAAAACCCAGTATGAAGAATGTTAAATTTATTGCGTGTTCATCTGTTTTTCGTTTTGTATATATCATAATAATCTGAAGTTTACCTGGAAACATAACATATTCTCTGTCTCACTAAAGATGTGTTAAATAAACAAAGTCTTGTTTAGAGATACGTAATAAATTAAACGCTTTCAAAGACGAAAATAGTACAAAATACAAACAGAAAGTTACAGTAACATTTGAAATCAGTTGACAGGAATGATGAAGAGTTAGTTATTGATAGGATATTTTTACTCCTATCTTACGTTTTTTTTTTTTCGAATAATAAAAGTCACGTAAATCAAGAGACTGAAACATCTATAGACTCTGCGTACCATATGTTTCTGCTGTATAAGACTACAACCATCAAAGGAAGTAAATTTAATTGTGGCCCATGTTACTGAGATTTACATTTTGGCTTTGTCTTTATTGAACTGCAAATTTTCAACAGCGCTCTAGAAAGGAAGCCAAGAACAGAGATCTGATCAGCTCTGCGCAAGCGCTTAAATGTAAGCCGATTGGAAACATGAATTCCGGTTTGGAGCACATATTTTCTGGTTCTGACATATGTTAATTTATTGCAGGTAGGCCATAAACGAATATATTATTCCAGATATCAATCAGCATTTGCTGCCCAAATGTTATGAGTTGTTTTTATCAGTTTTCGTAATGCAAATGGCTCTCTTGATTGAGGGATTACCATCGTTATACTAAGTTCTTTCAATAAAACTCCAGATTCATATCTGTCTTAAATTAGGCCGTTACAGTTTTTGTAACAAATACATTCTGTTATTTTCAGTCGAGAAGTTGGTACTCCTGCTTTGTATTCAAGAGGTTTCCAATCTAGATCCGTAGATGATGTAGCCTGACTCAGGTATCTCATGCTTCTTCTCGGTTCCTGCAGACGTGCTGACGCACTTAAATAGGTTACACCTTTTCCATTTCGTAACTTAAATTTTCATATATTTCGACTATGTTTAGTCTTTGTAATTAAGAAAACCTCGTCAAATTTCCACTAACGAAAAACTTCATTATTATCCACTGTGTGCTTCTCAGTTGTAACGCCGTGTGGTCTTGTAGGTGGTTACCGACGTTTCGGAGCTACGTATTTTGGCTCAGATATTCTTGAAGAGAGATTTCATATTACTTGTGACTGTACTGTATTTGTAGTTTGCGACTGCATAGAGCGGATACATCGCGTGTATCATCCTGGTCTACTTTGGCCCCATATAAAGGCGGTGAATTATAGCAGAGTGTAAATTTCACTGATAAGCGTCATATCTGCAGATCGGCGCCACCTTATTTTCGAATAAAAATAATAAATGAACTTGCTTGGAACATTGGAAGGGAGGCCTATTCAAGACGTTTTGTCTGCCATGACCAACTATAAGCCATTAACTAGGCGCATATGGAAAGCAGTTTTACATAACTCTGTTTGAGTTGTATATTTATGACTCGTGAGACCATTACGTGTTTCCATTCGCAACTTATAAAATGTACTAAAGTCAGATTAACTACTTTCCTAAAGACTTAATCTGATATGTAGATTACTGTCATCATAAAACAGTGTTTCCTGTAGTTAGAATTAGGCATACATTCGTTTATTCATAGTTCGCATTATATTTATCGGATTTAATTGCTAAAGTTTAGATTGCACAAGCTCGTAATGCTGGTTTATGTTTAATTAATCGACACAGTTTATGGCATCATCAAATGCTTTATTATAGACGCAATAAATCTATGGCAAGGCACTGTGTCATTAATAAAAAGACGACCTGCGAAGATTTGAAGAATATAGCTTTAAAAATGAACAATATCTGTAGGGTAATTATTGTTTATACCGGTAATATTATGCCTTCATTATAGGTCGGTGTAAGAATCTGAAATTATGTTTTAATTACTAATTTATGGAATGCAGTTTTGTTTTAATAATTTTTGAAATGTATATTCACACTTAGAATTAATGTATAAGTATATTTTGAGTGCGCATAATGTTTACAGAAATCACTTTTTCACTGAGCAAAGGAATTTTTATAACACATACGGAAAGATGGGCTCTTACTTGAGACATATATTGATGCTCTTATAAACGTCTTAATATCTCGTAATGCCATCATTTTGAAAAGTGTGTAATTATATAAAACGTTTACGCAATTGATTCTAAAACGTTACACTATTGGGCGTGCATTTAGTGGAATGAACAATAAAGTTTATTTCGGCATTGAAGTGAAAGTTCTAATTGGCAGATATAATCCGCATTCATATTTTTCAGAAATATTACAAACGACAGCCGAACTGGTAATTCAAGCTCAAAAGTAATGGGGCAAACAGACGGACAGATAAGTATTTTTATTTGCTCTGTAATCACTTTACAAAAGTCTATATTCACTTAAAACCAAGTTCTTACTCTTTACAGCTTAAAGGACTGTATGTTCATTTCCCTTTGCACTGCACAATTACTATACAGAACAATTTTATCCATCTATAAATCTCTTCTCTCATATCTCGGCCAACAGTTGGGTTTACGTGTTATTATTAATATTTTTTACTTTATAGAATTCTTAAAATTAGCTTCATTAGTACATTAGATGCTAAATTCGAATTTATGCGAAGTGTTGTCATACGAGCAAATATAAGTCGAGATTCTTCTGTTGTTTCGCGCAGCCGTCATGTTGTTTCACATTATACAAAAACTTACCACAACGAAAGTTTTGTTTGTTTTTTTCGAGTATGTGTTTCCATACATCATCTCAGAACCCTGCACAAATATTACGTGACACTAGTGACTCTATCATCTCACAAGTCCTGGTTTGTGTCACGTTTGTGGACTACTTTCGATTTTGGGAAATAAGAAGTACGAGTTTCGGGTAGTATCCAGTACAGTATTATTTCAATGTTCAAAAGCAATTCGGCGGATGTTTGGTTCAAATTCTCAACACGAATTTTAATCGAATTTCTTTCAGAAGCTTCGGAAATGAAACATACTGACGGACAGTCTCGATCTCCGCATTGTGCTTTCATTTGACACAATTTAAATTAACAGAGTGTCGCTTTGAAAGCTGCCAAAGTCAGCTGGCCTGCTTAAGGTGTAAAGTTAGCATGGACAATGAGATGAAAATAAAATGCCATGCAGGGTTTAGTAGATTTATGTAATAATGAGTGTATATTTTGACCCCCCGTTTTCATCACGTATAAAGGAGAACCCTGCGTACAGAATAAGGTTCTATACAGACATAGATAGCCTTCGTGTGCCACATTGATGTGAGCTGATGCAGGTTTGTGTTATAATATGAACTATATGGCAGAGGGTGGTGCATTGCGCAGAGCGGGGTGGGGCGGCGGGGGGGGGAAGCGACTGTTCCTATCAGCTGCAGCTGTTTCGTTCCAAACCTTCACCGAATATTACTCAGCACTTTGATCTCGCTTTGCTAGGGTGTTGGTGGGGAGAGCCTTATTGCATCTCTAATGCGAGGGTGTGGGGTCGTGATGTGAGAGGCTCATTTCGTATTTTATTGGGGTGATGAGATCTCCTGGCTACACAGAATCAGCACGTTGCATCAAAAGCGGGCAATATGATACAGTGTGTGTCGGCCGTTACTGTAGATCAAACTTTGCGGTGTACAGGGAATTCGCTTGATTACGGGGATCTAGCGTGTTATGTTTTCTTATGTTTATAGCGCATTGAGATTTTGTACTTAAAAAATAAATAACTACATTCTCCAGATGGTGATCTTTGGGCACTTTATCTATTTAGTTGACTAAGAAACACTGAATGTATTCATTACTGGTCAGTCCATTTTTTTTTCCTGAGATTTTCCTAATCATGAATCTAATAGTCCACCTACATAGAGCTTCGCTTCGACTCCTCCTTGGCTTGGCGCTGAAACATGGGGCAGCTCTTTATTTACTGTTATTAGAATCAGTTTAATATGTTAATGGATTTACTGTTCCATCCAAGTTTTTGGTCTTTCTTAGAGCCAGTCGATAATTCATCCCAGACTCGGAAACCAAGTAATGACTTGCTATTTCACATATTAGACAAGGCGGGACGCTCAGCTAGGGATTGTCTCCATTCTCTGGATAAAGCAGTGTGTTGTTTTGTAAGGGGAAATTGCCACTCAATGTAATGATTTTCCTAGCCAAATAATGCATCGAACTGTCACCAAAACACGCCAGACAAGAGTATTATAAAAATTTCCCCAGGGAGGGTTACGGCCTCTCAGTCTTTAGTTTGGATACTGATTCATTACATTTGGCGTACGGGATAATATACATGACGATGCAATTATGTTGTGAGCAACATCACAATCAGTTGGTGTCGAAACAGCAGACTGTACTGCCATAAGACTATACAGCAGCTCGAATGTTGGATAATGTAAGGCGATTCAAACTAACTACTTGGCGCATGTAATGACGTGATTTGGAGGTTTTTGGTCCTCGCACCTGTGACGACATCGGCTGTGATCTTATGGAGGGGAATTTATCGCCTCTCTCTTCTGAGATAGAGGTGATATGTTATTTCGAAAAGTCCGTAAGCACCTGCAAGACTACACACGGCTTCACAATCCATGAGAATCCGCAAGTAATGAAGGGCTTTATTGTAGTATTCTCGGAATATAGTGAGATGTGCACGTTCTTGGATGACAGAAAGATGAACACAATTTGTTAAGGAATGTCGCAGAAAGCAGCAACTTGTTAAACCGAGAAATGGTTGGTGGATATTGAAATACGTGTTAAAGAAACGTGTTCTGGAAATTTGTATTGAATTTACGAGATCAGTGTTTGTGCAGCCATACTGAACCTTCGACTTCTTCTAAACCAGACAATAATTCTAGTTTAATTTCAAACAATGATCAAGGTAATGATGCGAACCTTTAATGTTATGTCTGCAAACGAAACAATTCTACTTGTTACATAGTGCAATGATCAGAAAATTGTAGGTTAGCAGGATGGAACTCCGTCGACTTCTTTACATACGATCTTAACCTCAATATATAATCGAGAAACTTCACGCTCAAGGTGAAGCTAATTTGTTAGGTACACCCTTGAATAGCAGCGTGACTGATAGACGATGACGTCGCCGTGAAGCCCCCAGCACCTGCTGTGGTTTCCCGATTCACGGAGATTTCACTCTTAGACCGGAAACTGTCAGCGTGAAGATACGAGCATCTTCACGCCTCACTTCTCTGGCACACTCGTACGAAGGGCAAAATCTACCAACACTTTTATCCTTCACGAATTCGGATGTTTTTTAACACCTGTGCTTAACATCCTTGTATTCTGAGCCCCCCAGTGCCTCCCTGAAAGCATATATATTCAACATCAAGAGATGGTTCGGTGATTAAGGACTGAACGTTATCAACAACAACAATTCCTACATGGGAAAAGAATATTTTAACGAAATTCTCGCTAAAATTAATAAAAGAATAAATTAGAAAATGTCTTTCTATTCGCTGTTCAGAACACATATGTTGTACTCTCAACACCTCCCCCCCACCCTCTGTTTGGTATACTTGTGAATCATGCTTTTTACCGTAAGAGAAGAATATTAAATGTGCTTGCATTCTCAAGTAAACATTATGACGTGGCCCATTCCTTCGGAACCCATTTTAAGCTCGTGAAAATTGTCTCCCTCCTTAATAACAGAACCGTAAAAAAAGCATTTATTTAATGCATGTTATTCCTTGAGATCTGTGTTCTCAATACTAGCTCTAGCGTATCTCTATCGTCATGTGTTCTTTGCTTTTTGTGCATTAAATTTCATTTCCCATTTACAAACGTGTTCACAAACTACTGTCAGAATGAACCGCTTTGTATTTGTGCAAGGGCACAGTGAAAACGAAACATTGAAGACAACAAATGACTTCCTTCAGATATAAGATTTTACTGTCTTTTGCAGTCGGGGGCCGATGTACTGCCTGGTGACAGAGCTGGCCAGTGATGGTGACTTGTCC
This sequence comes from Zootermopsis nevadensis, assembly GCF_000696155.1. Next base: position 155,093 of record NW_019059926.1, read on the forward strand.
ACGTACATCAAGTACCATAAATGAGAAAGCGGCTCGACGTTTCGGATGACAACTTATCTTGCGCAAACATGGAGTCGTCGACCGGTGAGTACATCCGTTTGATAGTGGGTTAAAGCCTGTATGTAAATTCAAAATCAGTAGTCTATAATACAGAAAAGGATTCTTGTATAATCATTTCGCTTTCAGATTGATATCATCAGCACATAGTCAACATTCAGTCAGCAAATGCACATATGTGCGAAATATATTTAAATAAATTTGTTGTAATAAAGTTAAATTTTCTTTAATGGGGAGCGTAATATTTGCAGTTGATGTGACCGGCTTGTGAAATACGTGTATGATCTTTGTGCGAGTATTATCAATACAGAGTGGTTTATAATCGAGTGGAAACATTTGTGGCTTAAAAACAAGTCAAAAACGGTTTCTTATATGTTTGAGCGTCGATGTTACACAAATACTAAAGTGGAAAGAAGCACTATTTGACTTAATTTGCCTCAATTCTCTTGATAATAACTTATTTCAGATATATATATATATATATATATATATATATATGCATTCTTGCAAACCGTTAGAAGTATCATCACACCCGCTTACTTACACGTGTCATCTCCAAAATTACCTCTCAGATTTTAATGAAATTTGATATTGGGCGAAGTTAATTTTGGCCTAGACTATCTCTTTCATTTATAACTACTATTTGAATCGCAAGTTCAACTTCATAAAATTTCTGACAAATGCTTTTCTCGTTATAGTAAACCTACGCAACGTTTGAATAAATATTTTTCAGCGTGATAAATAAGTTACAAAATACAATAGATACGGAAATTATTCTCCCCTTTGCCATTGTTTTGACTAACACATCTGTTCTCGTGAAATCTCATTTTTATACCAGCTTTTAAAGCCATGTAACAATGCGAAAACAAATACGTCTCTACTAAGTGACATGTATTTAGGAAGAGAAGTGAAAATCTTGTTTTTAATATTGCAGTAATTTAAATGTGAGAGTAAGTAGCTTATTTTAAAACATCCTTTACAAATCTTAACAACAAACTACTAAATTAACTTTTCTGACAATTCAGAGTATTATATGCATCTGTTAAAGGGCAGAAGAGGGCGCAGAACGCATTGTTCTTTAGAGTAATTAGAAGAGATCAACGTGTCGTAAGAAATAAAACGCTGAAAATATGAGAGGTGGGGAAAAAATGAACTACAACATGGAGCGAAATTAGGCAACGGGAAAATTAAGATAAAACGTATAGGCCATATAGGTTTAATACGTAATCGTACAGACGTACAAAATTGCGCCCTGTAACGTGGTTTTTGTGATAGCGACTTTGCCGTTTACCACTTAAACCAGTGTGTACCGAATAATGTTCAATTAAAATTCTATTCTCTTAGTGTATCGTACCATTTCAGATCCCCTGTAAAGGAAATGGTCCTCGTCGATTTGTTTTACACTCCTGTATTATAGTCAATCCTATAATTTTTATTGGAAAATATGGGTAATTCTGTAGCACGCTTTAAAGAAAAATGACCACGAAGATACTTCTTATCTGTATCAATTCTGAAGAAGTGCTTATCTGGACGCTTTTAGGGTTGCGTTTAAATTTTTACTGGTAGGATATCCTTCTGTTCTTCGCAAATATTTTGTGCCTGGTGGAAGGATGATAACGCGCTTAAGTCGTTTCAGATAATTTATGAGGTGGATTTAGCTTATGCAAGTAGTCTCGGTGATACGACCATGTGTGTGTTTAGTGATAGCAGGATCAGATTCATTCGTTAACAGAATTGGCTAGCGCCGGTCTACTAATTCGATCAATATGTTACATGTACTAATTGCAGATATTTCTCAGTAAATGTTTAAACATTATTCATACCATAAACTCGGTGCATATACCAGATATACTATACCAAGTACAGCAATTTGCTGATTCGTTGAAAATGTTAAATTCGTGGAAGAGCAGTTCTAGTTAGATAAAATAAACTATAAAACACTGCTATTTATGTAACACTGTATTTATGAAACATTAAATACACATGTACAGAACAATTCACTTTTGTGTAGTTCTGTTATCAGCCCCAGAGTCGATCTCGATGTTATGGCAAAGACAGAAATTATGTCCTGCCGGGAATTGAACTCTGGTCCCTTATCGAGTGGCCTAGGTACCGGTGTTATTGTACTCTATTTTTTTTTGGCGGGAAAGGGTTTAAAACTTTAAGGTACCTGCCCGCATGTAGTCCCAAGGTTAAGAATTTTGATCTAGTAAACTACCTTAAAACAAATTACAGTTGCATGCTCTCAAGTGCTTTGTAGGAAGCGTGTAACTTCTATTAATATATATTTCTGGGGAAAATACCAAATTATTAGTTTTGTGCAACTAAGTATTGTATATAACGACTTCACCGAGAGCGTACCACGAGGATAGCATCAATTCATATCAAGAAATTAAATTGTTTTCTGGTTTAAATTGATTAATTTTAGAGTACGTAAATTCGACCATGTATCCGGGCATCAAGCCATGGAAATGTAAAGGACTGTGCTGGTATAGCTCGAGACATTCTAAACCTCTACATCATATCACACTTATTCGTCAGCTTTACGTTTCCCGCGGCATTACCTCCGGTACACAGTGAGTATGAGACTGGGTGAGACTTTTGAGTCGGTCAGACCGTGGCGACGAGGTGACAAATTCTGAACCTGCCGGGAACCGAACTCCGACAGACCAGCCCCCACTACCTCAGTCTATTCTATTACACTAGTAAACCCTGAAAGTCAGTGAAGTTGTGAGATTTCTGAGGAACACGCAAGAATAATGTTTGAGTAAATGTCCAGTATTGAACAGTCTTAAATGAAGCCAGTTAACTTGATTATTCTCAGTTACATGAACGACAGCGAGGAACCAGTTGTGACAAGTATGATAATGTTCCTGAGGCAAACACTTGTGAGGGGAAATCGGGAAACTTGCACTGGGGGCTTCAGGCTCTGCAGTAAGGGCTGTCGGAGCTTCCAGGAAGATAGTCGTAATCCTTCAAAGAGGATTTTCTGACTCGGTCGACCGTGGCATGTTTTCAAGTTTTTCCACTACAGAATCGCTCTTTGCCACTACATTATTAAATAAATACAACTTTCCCCTCCCAGTGAAATAATTCCGTGACTTAGTCGCCCTTTCTGAGGGAAGAACAGAAACTGAGGGGACATGAAGTAAAGAGGGGGTTTGTATTGTTTATATCCTCGATCTATTTCTGTGCTGCCAACATCGCTTTTTAAGCAAACAAAATTTGTCTTCCGTCTTGCACTAAAGTATAATCTTATAGACCAGACGCAGTTTGTGATAGGCAATGGTTAATATCTCACAGATGATGACTTTAATCGGTAAGTGTAGAACTGCGCGAGTCCTGCAGTAGAAATTCGAGTCGAAATTCTGGAAGTCGGTCGATCGATCGAGTGTTTGGTACAGGGCTCTAGTTCGGAAGTAATTGATGCAGGAAAGATAACTTGGAGATAAGCGCTTTCGATCTGTAGCAAGCAGATTGTCACCATGGTGATACGACGACGTCACCAGACATGTGCATTATACCCTGGAAGAATTAAGCCTTGAACGAGCGTCTTTACAAATCAGTTTAGACGACTTTCTAAAATTGTATATGTATTGTTTTGAGAAGTGTGTAATTCATATTTTGTTATACTGCATTCGTAGAGCATACATGCTCCTGTAATTGGAGATCTTATGTCTGTTAGCGATAAATATATAAATAAAATGAACAGAAAGGCTGTGTGCGTCGTCACCGATTCTCATCTCAGGACTCGTTGTTGGTTTGTGGGTCTTACCTGCCTCTCCATATGTTGCATCTCCGAAGCTACCACGTTTTGATTTACATTTTGGATGGGGGATTAGACTGAAATTCACCCATATACTTTGACTCTGATTCGGATAGAAAGCCTTCTGTTCACGAAGCTGAAATCTATCTTACCGATTTCCCTTGAAATGATTCATTGCACTGTCCATGGGCAACGAAAGACCATTCATTCGACCATAGCACGGTTTATAAACTTAGTCATAAGTCTACATAGTATTAAATACACACATCACGAGATTTATTCGAAACTTTTTTAAATATAGAATATTTGATGAAATATTGATTTGTAACACTTATTTGAAACTTTTACGTTGCTGTGCATATTTAATAGTGTACAAGGAATAATTTCTGGCTATGTAAATCAAATACGTAGGTAAATAGTGTTATTAGCTTTGAGCCAAGCTATTTTTATCCTCATTAAATATAATAGCAAGGTATGAAAAAGAGCACAGAGCCCGTTTGGAAAACCGGATCACACTTTCCCTCTGCCGCGCTGGTTGTTACGCAATGATCGGTTATTCCGAGGTAAGGCACTTCGCCTCTTCCGTTCGTTTTCTAAGGAAAACACCAGTGAACATTTATTCTCGAAAGAAAAGCCACGCTTAAATTCTGCACCAGTGAACAACAGTCACTCGCTGAAACTGAGTCCCCTAGTGCCCCTTGCATGCCTGCGTGTACTTCCTGCTGTCAAGTTAGTCGACGCGTGTACGCACATTTTCTGACGACGTGTTTCTCACATGATCCCAGAGGTCTGTGGGCATTCTAATGTTGAAACAGGAAATTCTAAGGCGAACTGACTAGCTCTAGCTAGGCCCTAACGAACTTAAATGCAGTGAACCATCTCTGTGTATAATTTTCGCCAGTACGGACTCTGTTTTGCGGGATACGTTCATATCAGAGTTTCGTATCGTTGTCTTGTTAGTTCGTATCATATGAAACGTGTTCCATATGGAATTTGTAACTACGCTTGTAGTCTACGTTCATACGATTTTAACACGTCTGTGTGCGATATGTCATTATTTATCGCCGTCAGACCAACAGCTAAATATTTATTTCTCGTATTTCTCTGTGTTTTACATTCTACGGAAAATTGCATTAAAAGTTTCGTATACTCTTATAAGATCTTATATCGACAAAATCCCATGATAGAGTTACCTGTGACACATCATAGGCAGCCAAATTACTATCCTTTTCTGTCAAATACAACTTGTTACAGCATAATCATCAATATTGACGATTACGTGTCGCGGTTATCTACTACATGACATCGTCAGACCTTCTTGTAAACATAACACACATGTATTAGGATGTGCACCTCTTACGTAACTTAACATATGGTAATTACATAAAATGTAATAAAAGACTAAACTTGTGTTGAGATTTCATGTTATATAAATCTATCGCAGGGCCTCTGCGAACACAGTACGGGACATTAAAGACGCGAACAAACGTCCTGTAATGGGTTTCGAACCCTCATAGTATTCGAGTGACCAAGACGTACGCCGGGGATGTCGAATTAATTTGCGAGATAGGTAAAGCCCCAAGAGTTTTAGGAAATATAACTCGTCTATGGGGTGGAAATTCCTTCAAATAAAGCCTGTTCCCACAGACTGGGGGTTTTGGGAATATTACACAAGCTCTGAGCACTGGACCGGCTGTCATGGCTATCATATTCCGGTATAACTATGATCATACTGTCATTAATTGAAGTTGCATCGCGTAATCGCCATTTTGTTAGCTGATATTTATGCGAACATATCACGAATAAATATATGTTGTAAGAAGAGTCTTGCAAGTTTTGACGGCCCTAGTCTGCGTAGTGTCCACCTTAACAGTTTATTAGCCTTGCTTTTAATCATTTAAAATAGTTGTTTAACACTTTACGAGTTACGATGTGGATACCTTACTCAGAAGCACCCGTTCTCCTTGCTTAGAGGTCTGTAATGTTTGACAGTACCAGAGCTGCTTCGTGTTCTATTAAAGTAGCTGTACTATGGAAATAATTACACAAAGGATTAGGTGGAATTGCAAGTTCAAATAGAACCTTGTGGTCTGTGTGGCATATTGTATTTTCTATCGGAAATTGACATGAGAACTGTAAAATAGGAAACGGCTTATAAAGTCATCATAGACGTAAACAGTGCTGACCGAATGGAAGTGCGTGAAGCTTAGAGTGAAATGTTATCCTTCATATGTTAATTTAAATTGACGTTTCTGGTACCGCAGCGGAAGATTATAAAAGGAGTGCTGAATCGTGAAGAGGCATACACGACTCCTCACTTTAAATGGAGGCCTGTTTTTTTTTATTTCGTTCGTAACAACCTCTTTAGTCGCTGTACTCAATTTAATTACATGTAGGCTTATTCATACGAAATGTTGCGTTAATTGTTAATGGGCTGTGTTTTATTTGTGGCTTCTTAGACGTTCTTAATATGTAATGTTTCATTTTAATTTTCGTACCATGAGACGTCTTTGCAAGTCAGTTATCCTGCAGGATGTACAACAGCTTTTAAAACAGTTTTTAAATTGATTGACCTGATGATGGTGTAATACACCGAAACATGTCGTCAAATGTGAAATGTATCAAGATCTAACTCTAAAAAATGTTGTAATTTTATGTAATTTTAAGTAAATTTTAACAACATTTTAAGTTTGTGTATGGACGGTGAATGAATTATTATATTGATTAAACACAAACATGACGCAGTTAAGATATAAATCCCATAAGAAGTATGTCCTTACAACTATTTTTATTTGGCTCAAATTCACGTAGCGAAACGAAGTGGAACAAAATTACAGAAAATTCATAAGATGTATTGTGGCATAGTCTGTCAGCAGGCTGAGGTCGCCTCGTAAGCGCTGTACGACCGGACAGTTGTCAAGCTTAGTTCTTACGCAAGCCAATTTAGATGAGTATTGGACGGCATTAATGTTTCGATTTTAGACGAGTCTGTTAATATGCTCCTGTTAGTTGGTGCCGTACACGTCGATTCTCGAAAGCATTGTCAGAGTGCTGACAGACTAATTCAGGCACGGTATTACGTATCTCAGCAGTTTTGTATTCTGATATTTGTCTGTACAAAATGCAAATTATACTATGAGAGACAGTCGTGTACCACGTCCAACCCAGAGCACAATGTTAATAAACTTCTAGGCGTCGTTTATATATATTCGTTTATCCATTCCTCACCTGTATCTTATTGAATAGTGTTCCTCAGGGGCACAGTCTGAGTCGAGTCACTGGCTATTATGGCATGAAGCCTGTCATTGTTTCCTACATTCGAGGAACGGAATTGTACCTCGAGACAATCGCGACAGATTTCTCCTCAATATTTCCTCTTATCTCATTCAAAGTAAATTAAATTTACTGTTATGCAGAGCGATTCAACAAAAGAAATGTTGTAACCTACATTATGCCTTTGTTTAAACATCTTACCAACTCTGCTGCAGTAGTTTAAACTATGAAGTTCCTCTTTATATAGTTTATTTCTGCCTTCTTCCAAGCTGTAATTAATAAAACTTTCTACTTTAAATTTGTACTTGTTTCAGTCGCGTGTAGCGCTGATGACACATCTGGGAGTAATTGAAATTACACAGCTGAGGGAACACTTTACGTTTACTCCCTGTAGAGTTAACAGTATTTGCGACAGGACTGCCTCGTGTTAACTCGAAATATCCTTTCGCGGCATTTAATGCGTCACCAGTATGAATACCTTCTTTTTTTCTATAGGTCAGTGGACTTTATTTGCCCTGTAGATTAAGATTCTCGATCCATGAATACTGTTGAACCAACTGTTGTAATGTTGAACCAAATTAGAGAACACTAAGTATTTTTAACTACCGTCTGTGTTACAGTGGGAGACGTAACTTAAAGGGAGCATTGATGTACAATGTAAATGGCACTGAGGTATGTTACAGTGAATGCGACCACCTCTGGAGATAATAGGCTAAGCACACAGTCACACTTTGCAGTTCCATTACTGTGATGCTTGTTGAACATGCATACCGCCTTTCTGGGAATTTCTCTTACCGACAAAGTTAATTTATTTCCTTGAGATTTTATTACCGCTCCTTTTTTATATAATTACTTACATGCCCCATTTCCTCCGTTGAGGAAATTACATTTTAAAACAAGCAGTTTTCACGGTCATGCAGTGGCGGATTTAAGGTTGCAAATTGTTGTTGGAAAACAGAGCTGGTTCTCCTAATCACAGAATAGAACATATAATATAATTTTAATTTGTCTCGTGGCGAACAGGGAATAAGCACATATTTACACAGCGCGTAAGCTAATAGGAATTTTTGTTGTATCGTTTTCTGTGATTTATTCCGCCTTTTAATTTAAATTTGACTTTTCACTTTGCTGTTTCCTACTTTGTAACATACCTCTTTGTTAATATTACCAACACGACAGTGCGAACTTGTGATGTGACAGCGGCATTAGAAACATTTGGTGCAACAACTGAAACGCGGCTTACTCATCGCCCTGATGATGGATGCAGCAAGTACCTCTGAAACGTCGGTAAACTTCTAATAGACTGCACAGCCCAACAATCCATAAGACAGCCATGTTCATACTCGCCGTCATGCGAACCCGACATCTCACGCTGTAAAAGTGGCTTGGTAATTAGTCTCGGCCGTTTTCTCCCAAATCATTCCCAGCTGTTCGGCGGTATGACTGCACTAACGCCACTAAGTACTCTTGTGGCGAATCTCTCTATCTGCTCCCTTATCTACCAGAAATCGAGTCAACTCCACAACAGAGTTGCAATTTGAATTAAAGAAACAATGTAGGAGCTGTAGTGTTACCATAAGCTGTCTCTGTAAGAGTGGGATACAAGGGGGCACCGTAATAAATTGCAAGTCATTATGTACATCTGGCACGTGGATCGAAACACGTGACCGAGTTTAGTTGCACAGTCCACAGAGCCACTCAGTCGAATGGGGCGCTGCACGGATTATTGATGACAAATGTACAGTGTGTATGGATCGTTTTAAAGGGGATGTGTTCAAGCACGTCATCCCATGTTGTTGGAATTTCAGTACAGTATCAGCGTTCCCCGAAGTGGAAGCATTGATTTCTAGGGATCCATGAAGCCTATTTTGAGAGGTTAATCACCTAATTATAATACATATAAATTAACAAACAAAATGCAATCGTAGTTTTAAACGTAAAATTGAATAATAAAAGTTCTTCGTAAACCTTTTAGGGCTCATTACTAATGATGTTTCGACGTTGCTAAATTACGTTTTGTCATTTTCAAGGGTTAGAGGCCTCAAACGGTTTATTGGCATTGAGGGAGTCTTAGATTAAGGAGTTTTGGAATCACGGTTCCATACCATCAACTCTCAGAGCAGGAGACATTGATTCGCGCGTTATTAAATAGCATAGGATCGAAGAAAGATTGCCGACTAGTTACACGATCTCTTAAACAGAACATGTTCGTATAACGAGTCCTTCCTAACAAAGATCTCGGTTAAACCTTCGCCGTCCAAACAAAGTGGCAGCCTTGAAAATTGGATCCCGTTCAACTTCCAAAGGAAATAATTTTGTTTTCTGTTTAATCTGCTGCAGTTGGCACAATTGCCGTTCGCGGGGTTTGAACCGAAGAACTTCGGAACGTGAGTCATGCGTTGTGCTGTCGTATAGTTGACCCGCTGTGTGTGTATTTCGGTCCTGTGCGTGCGTGCAGCGACTGGCGAAACAGATTAGCTGATAACCGAGGATTGTGAAACGCTGTGATGAAGGAGGGCACATTCTACCTGTTGCATTAATTTTCCTGCCTGTGTATTTGCGTCATACTTCTGGGAAATTATAACATGTAATCAAGATGCTAACAGTGATGGATTTGCTCGCAGTCACGTGCGTTCGACATTATATTCACTGAAATGAAAATTTGCAGGCACTTTAGTTATTATTCGTCCGAATATTTGTTTCTTTAGCCTTGCATTTTTATTACCACAGGACGACAAAATGTTTTAAAATTATTATGAGTCGTCTGAAAGGTAGAATAGGAGAAGCCGGGGACGATTTATGACCAAAACCTTCCTATGTAACCTCTGTTTAAACGTTTAAGGCCGCAGTAAACTCCTCTAAGACTGACCAAATTGGACTTAATTGGTTTCACAGTAACTGGAATCAGAAGAGAAGCCTCAGGGTAAGGATAATTTCTCCCTTGCCTAAGCTGGATATTAGTACAAATTAGACACTAAAAGCAGTTAAAATGTTGTGCATTCATTTAACAATTCAACACATTGATGCCATTAATTTTGTGACTTTTGAGTACTTTTCTTAACGTTTTAGATACATAACACGCGGTTTAGTAAATGTTTAAATACATACTGTAGAAGATCTTGTTTAAACTCCTGGTCAAACAAGAAATCTCAGTAGATCTTGTAGATGCAATCTTTATCAGTAAGTTTTATCAGGCTGTTGTGAGAATTATAAAAATTGCCCACACAAGCGTCTTTTTATGCACTTTCTCATTAATTCCCATCTACGAGGTGCGATCGGAAGGTTTCAAGACTGCGCGTATAAAAACCCGTACACTTATCTCAGGTATTAAATTCATCCATCACCCTCGAAGTAGTTCCCCTGGGAGTGAACACAACGATCCCAGCGCCGCTGCCAAGCCTGGAAGCATCCCTGGAAATCTTTGATCGTTGTGTTCACTCCCAGGGGAACTACTTCGAGGGTGATGGATGAATTTAATACCTGAGATAAGTGTACGGGTTTTTATACGCGCAGTCTTGAAACTTTCCGATCGCACCTCGTATATGCCATCAGCATACAGAAATCCATTTAGTTAAACAACGCCTATTGAAATAATTTGACGATTTCTTCTATCGTCGAAGGCGAGGCATGCAGAATAAGTTAATTCGTGTTATAGTCAGAATTTAACGGGAGAACACGCCGACTTATATCAAACTCTTTAATGCCGCAGGTGAGTCCTTTTGTAGTCATTCTTAATGCGACTGGAGGAACTAAGTTAGCGGAGTCCATCCGTTGTCTAACGATTACCATTTCCGGCAATTTGAGAAGATAGCTTAATTACTTTAACTCCTCCTTCACTAATTTAATTCCAAATGGATAAACGTTCAATGTTATATTAATATGACTACCGTAGAAGCTCAGCCACTATAGTGACTAACTACGGGCTGAAAGACTGGAGTTCGACCTCCGACGGGGGCAGAGGATTTTTCCTCTAGCCTCTGCGTCCAGACCGGATCTGGGGTCCACCCAGCCTCCTCTACAATGGGTACCGGGGGTAAAGCCGGCCGGGGCGTGATGCTGACCACTGACCCCCATCTAGAATGCGTAGGAGCTTACCTCACCCCCCAAACGACCTACATGACGTGTACCGGAACTGCTTTACTTTTACCGTAGAACACGTTGGATTGAGCACTGCAGTCCGGAAGTGTTGCACGACGTTGCTTTCTGGTATTCGAGTAACAATTCCATCGCATTCGACACTGCTACTTCTCCCAGCTGTCAAATGTCACTGACTTTAAAACATACTACTGTCTTTAATTCGTCTTAACACGAATTAGAGCAGTCAAAATATGGAAGGGCAGCGCTTCTGACAGTAACATCGTTAGTTGAACTGGACGCGTATGGCCGAGGCCGACAGACGCAGGTGTACCATCATAGAAAGGTATCGCCTCTCACGGCTTCAGTATCCCGTAGTCAGTCTCATAACTATGAAATACTGTAATGTTTAGCGGCTTGCCTTAACACAACGTCAGCGTGCCATTACTGCACGATACTGCTCCGAATACCGTGTATCAGGTTAATCTGACCTGCAGTGACCTCATAGTACACAGTGGGAACCTGGTGATGCCTTCTCTAAATCTGCCCCAGTCTACACGCAAACAGTGATTTGATTCACGCTGTGGTAAAATGTAATTCCTTTCGCCTTCGCCCGAAGAAGTGAAACGAACTGATATATGATGATTATGAGGAGGTGTGGTCTTCTCAAATAATTGAATTGGCAACCAAATAACGGTCTTCTACCCTTGTCTCCCTACGTGGATGGATTGTAACCTTCTAACACACTGCAAAAATAGACGGTGGAAGGAAGAGATGGGTGGACATTTGAGCCTCGAACAAAAATGCAAGAGAAGAAGCGGGAACACTGACTTGTTGGCTGACAGTATCTTTCTCCTGACAGTGTCAGCAGCCGCAAATCTTCATCCTCTACCGATTTCCCACCCCTTGGTGCTGTTTGGTTCCAGAAACTAATTGGGTTTGATGTGAGGGCTCTGCTTCGCTCTCTTTCTGACAGGGGTTCAGGGTTCGTGTCGGAGGAAATTGGATTTGGAAGTGAATTCGAGGAACCCCATTCGCCAGGCGTGAGGTTGCAGTGCGACCCTCTGAGTGACACGAAATGATCAACTCCTACGACGTTTGGCCCATCGCCCGATTGGCGCTTAAAGAACTTCATTGATGAGAATAAGAGAGCAAGTAAGTGTCATGTTTGCGTTCTAAATGTGGATTTAGTCTTCATCCTGCCCGAGGTAACCGTGTGATTAATGAATGGCAATATATTTTTCCTTACCATGCATTGGAAGGTGGGAAATCGATAAATCATGCCTACGGCAAAGATCTGTTCCCGTGACAGGTGTTTTATGGGACTCAATCCATAATCTTTTAAAGTTTTGCAAAGAGACACCGGGAGCCGGGAGCAGTGTTTTACTGGCATAGCGTTCTCCCTAACCTTTCAAAATTGTCGACGGAGTTCTGAAGGCCCTTGAGCTGAGCTTCAAAGAGAGGCTATACCATTAACTTTAAAAAGGCTTTAAGCGCGGCAGTTTTTTCTTTTTCTTTAAGATATTAGCAGAGCGTGTGATATGTGAAAAGCTTTTGTACGACTAACTGATAAGGACACCATCAGGCTTCTGAAGAAGTTCTGAAATATGTTTTCATTCAGACGTGTAACTTAATAGACTGTGCACACGTTGAGGTCTGGAGATCAAAGCAAGCAGTAATGAATGGGTGACATAATAGTCCCTTTCTTGTTATTACTGCACGATATTTATATATGTGAAGTAAATGTGATACTAAATATTATATTATTATTCAGATAAAACTTAGTCGTTGTTGTTATTATGCTACCAAGGATATTGATGAATGCTGTGTGAATTAACGGATTCATTTGAAGTTTGTTTTAGGGTACCTGTTACCGGTGTCAATAAAATTTATTCTAGTTTAAAGACTCTGCCAAGCTTAATGAGGCGCATGAGGCGAAATTCTCCTTCGGAGTGGTCGCTGATTAGTTGATTAAGAAATTCCTCACATTTTACGAAACGTGAAGGTTCATCGCCATGCTCACAGTAGCCCCTATCCAGATGAACCCACTTCACACTTCTTCAATGTCCATTTTAATAGTCTCCTCCCATCCACCCGTAGATCCCCCCTGTTGACTGTCCTTTCAGGTTTAACCAGTCAAATTTCGTGCCCTCCTCTTTCCTTCCATCACTTGAATGTCTAAACTGTATTCATTTTTCCGGTTGTCGTAAACTTTAATGTATCCCTCTGTCCGTATCGCTTTCCTCCATATTATTTTTCCGAATTTCCCCAATTCCACCATCAGTAATATTAGTAAAATTCGGTTCTAATGAGTTAATTTATATCAGTTAGCTGAAATTTATACGTACTCTGTATCTAATACCCTATATTTGTAGGTGCAAATAAAAAGTTGTAGTTAATGAAGTAGAAACCCTAGTACAGACACACAAGAGAGGCACTTGGAACAATGGAAGTGGGTTTTAGTGGGTGCCGGACTCACAAGAAGTTCACTTCAATTTCACGAAATGCATTCTTAACATTTGCAGAGGAGAACGGAAAATAATTTATAATCATTCTGGCACGGTAAAGCCAAAACATTGGAGCGGTGATCCTAACCATTAATTTTCGAATCAAAAGTAATGAAAACGCCCTTCTGCAGCTGGCATGGAGTACGGTCACCATCCCTCTGTAATAAAATCACTGCTTCCGTCCTAGTCCATACGTGAGTTGAATTGGGTGGGGATGTCATGGACCCGGAACCGTGCCTGTAGGGTGCAGGAAAGTTTTCTTCCGTACAGAGAGAATTCTGTCTTCCGTTCAAGATTTTTTAAAGTTTTATCGAGATAGAATCGAAAACTGGAATTATGTTTTACGCTAAATGACGTTTCCATGGAACAATGCCGAGCAACTCTAAGACAAAGTGAATCTTTAGTCAAAATTTTATCATTAACTTCTCTTATTGTAGAAACACTTGATTGAAGACTTCAGTGAATAAATACGAATATTACAGTATTATTTTCGTCTGGATTTTTTTGTTTACTTCAAAAATATTTCATTTGTTAAAACAGTTTTTGTCAAATGAAATTTTCACTTGTGAAATCTCTTCCACATACAAAGAATTTTGACGAATTTATGGCCGGAACACGGCTGGTAGGGACCTTGTGTGTGTGTGAGGGGGGAGGGGATACGCACACCTAATAATAATACGTGGATATTATGTTGTTGCAGTAATTTAATGAAATTTGGTCTGAAGTGTTTTGTTTTATGGAGAGGAAGGATAAAAGAAAAATATTAGAAACGTTACTGGTAGCGTGGTCGACTATCATAAAAATTACTAATGTTATCATAACGATAATAATGACAGTTCAGTTATTTATTTTAGTTATAATAAACGTAATCAAATAACAATAATAAAATTGTAACTAAAGTTACATAATTGTGCTAGAAAGCACTCAATTCACTTTGCTGGTTCCGTTCTTCATACAAATGTTTTTATTTGAGATACAATGAAATGTCTATTACGGCTACCTATGGGCATAAGTTATGAAGAAACTTTATGTCGTGAGTGTAATGTGTATCAATAGAAAATCATTCTTCCTTAAGTGTCTCTAGACCTACAAGTCCAGAGTAAGATTTGTGTTCATTCCGAGAAGGAAGGTGTTCGCTATACCTGTGTGTCTGCATGTCTCCTCCCCCAAAACTAGGGTTCTCACTATTAATCAAGTTATCCGTCTGATTAAAAGATTAACTCGGTTCTTTAATAGCAGAATAATCTGTTATGAAGTATTACCTTGAGTCATTAATTTTCTGTCAGAGTAGAACATTTAGATAAAAACTCTTTCATAAATGTTGATTGTACAGTGCTTTGTTAGTATAACATGTGCAACAAAGATTGATTAGAGTAAGCATTGCTTACCTGATTGATTAAAAGCGTTTTGTAAATAAGAAATTTTGTTCCGTGAAGAAAGTGTGTGTCGAGTATTAAAACATTTGTTTCGTGTGAGGTGCCTTAGGCTTCGGAGATTTTGAGGCATAATTTTAGAAGCGAAGCGAAGATCATGTGGCGTATGTTAACAAGTCGAGAGGGGGGTGAAGGATAACAGGATGGAAAGGGAAATAAATATAACAGAAAGATACGAGCAGTTAAGTTCCAGTATGTGGCCATATGTTCGTCTACATAAATATATGATTAATTGCCTGTCGTAGCCATCAGTGATGTCATTATGCTACGTGTGTCATCGTTCTACTTGAGAAGGAGCCATCAGAAGTCGCGTATAAAGCCAAGGTTTATTCATTGTTTAACCTTAATAGTTATTATTACTTGTTCCTTTTTAGACAAAGAATTTATTGTGCTAATATCATCGGATCCCCGCGTATTGGTATCAGAATGTTCTACGCCGCTCCCGACGTACTTGTAATTTATCATCCACAGTCGTATTCATTCGGCAGTAATTGATGCACTTTAGAAACAGGGGTCAATTGAACCAAAAACAAAGAATCTGAGATGATAATGTTGCGTCATATTGTGATGATTATAATTGTTTAATTTTAACCGTCTAATCACAATAAAATATTTTATTAAGTATTAAAATATTATTACTACAATTAACATTTAATATTTAAAATATTTAAAATATATTAAAATATATTAAAATGATGCTCTTTCTATCGAAATGTTCGATTTACAATTAGAGCATCATCTTTTTCACGACATGTTTTTCAGCAAAATACAAAACGTAGAAATTAATAACCGATAGTAATGAAACGTTCCAAGTTCAACGCTATTAGTGCGTTCCAAACCGAGCAGTTCATTCCCACGATGAATAATTCAGGGTTGTTGACACTGAACATTGCTTCCCCACTACGTCTTAGGATTCCGACATTTTGTGAGGCGTTTCGTAGGAAATAAGTGCATAGTGCATTTGTATGCAACGCTCGTCAGATGTTCCGGTGCTGAAACAAGAGCATGCGATTTCCGAACAGTAGGCGGATGTCTGCTGTTGTATCGCTGACGTTGCTTCCGGTAGAGATAGTGCAATTCGCGAGTCAAATGTTTCTCGCGTTACCATTAAAAACACTGAAGCTCTTAAGTGACATGTCATCAAATGTAAATGTGACTTGAATGCTTTATGTGTGCGACTTGGTTTTTCTTCTTCATTTTTTACGTTCTCCTGTGAAGGGAAACTGACTTTTTACAGCTGTCATGAGCAGTGTACGGTATTGATTATCGGACTTCTTCCAGTGAAGACAGGAGACAGAGTTTCTTGATGGAGCATATCTACGGCATAAAAGTTGCTCTTCTAAGAGGTAACACAGAAGGTTTTGCATTTCTGTGTTTATTAGAATACTGAAAGTGCTGAACGTAGATATTGCTTCCAGAATTTAGCTGAGTTTCAACTTGAAGCTTCTCAAAGTGACATGATACCTTTGCATGACTGCTTAGACGCACGAATGACTTCAAAATTTCTGTCAAATGGCAAGAATATTGTCCTCAGCTCGAACACCATATTTTGTTCGTCTTTAATATGAGGTTTAGAATTTAAAGAAATTCTATTCTTAACTATTTATAATATATAGTATTGGTTAAGACACGTTTTTACGTGAAGATTTCTGTCTTCTGGGTTGTTGCGCTGTGTAGTCTGGTCGATGTTTACCAACGTTTCAGAGGTCACACTGCCTCCGTCATCAGGGCGATGAAACGCATCGACCAGACTACACAGCGCAACAACCCAGAAGACAGAAATCTTCATACTCACCGCTGTGAAAACCTCAAATCTTACGTTTTTACTTCTAAGTGTACTCTATCTCGTTGGCGAGTTTCAAAACAAGTAATAATAAATATTGTGTTTGTTTGTTTCATAACTTAATTCTGTCATACCCAATCTTATTTTACACCTAACAAAAATTAAATTTTGGGTCTTGTGTTAAGGTAAATCAGAAACCTGTTTTATTTTCAGAAATTCTATGAAATGCTATTCTGATACACTGCTTTTCTATATGAACTATGACGATTCATCAATGAATCCAGTCGACACCCTCATATCTTATTTCTTTCTCAAAGCAGGGCAAAGGGTATAAAATGTTCAAATTAGCTCTGATATTAACAAAGGCATTTTCAACCCATGTCTCTATGTAGCCAAGTGATAAATGAGTTTTAAATACAGAACGTTGCAGTTATTACGAATCCAATCCTCTTCAATGTCACATTCGTTCAACAGAAAGTCATTACTGACACTCTTACTGTAACACGTGATGAACTAATGGAGATTGATTGGATCGTCTGAGAGGAGCGTAGTAAACTATTCACTTTCTCACCCTCCCTCTTCCCCATCTTCTGCTTTCTCCTCGCCCTCTTCTTACCTCCCGTTTTGTTCATTTAGTGCCCTGAATTTAGTAATGCATTACAAATAAAGCATTTTTGTGGAGTCGGTGTATTACGACAGCCAGCTACTGATGGCTTTGCTCGACGAATTTATTAACTTTGAATTCTCTTATCGATTTAGCAGTACAGGGTCATTTTCCTTCTCAGGCTCTGAGGTCTACCCACCCTTCAAACTAATGTGTTTACAGGGGCTGTTTCCCTGGAGATAACGCAGACCAAGCGTGAAGCTAAATACTCACCTCCGAGTCCAAAATACGTTTTATGGCTTGTATACTTAAGTACAAGGATTGCATTTGACGTTTAGCCTGCATACACTACAGGATCAAATATGTTTTTGTGTGTTCTCGACTCTCTAGCGTGAGCTGAATTTTTAAATATTATTTACGTGAACTTGAGTTTTAACCCCTTACGGCTGAAGCCAATAAACACTGAATTCATTTAAGATACATTGCCCTGATTATAAGCAGTGGGGCGAGTCTTAATAGACATGAAACAGGCACTTGTTAGCAGCCGTTTCCGGTGCTGACAAGCAGAGCACGACCCCGATAGAATTTTAAAGGCATCCTAATAGTAGTTGCAAGAATCATTTCTACTAAGTATCCGGCTATAAAGATCCTCTACGACTTTTATTACCTGTTCGAAATCGTGACACGATTCCGTAATATTATGCAAGTGGACAGACTTACACAGAATTTTGAAATGAATGTTTATATTATGTTTACGTTAATTAAGGTTAGACTTTAAATATTATTTATTGAACATTAGAATTTAATGTAGTAGGGTGATGTGTACAGTCCACGACTGTAATCTTGAGACTTGCAAGGAATGCAGGAAGTCCGTAGCGTCCTCCTTCACCCCACTTCCACGCCCCGCAAGTCTCAAGATTACAGTCGTAGACTGTACAATATCCATATGACTCGTTGGGCTCTTGTGAATTCAGTAATGACGCCTCGGATCCGTTAAAAGTCGGGGAAATTTCTTTAATTAGCTTCTAAAGGACTGGTCTCCGTAGAATTAGTTTGAAGCGCTTACATTGCTGACATCTGGTGGGCGCACATAGTAAGAACAATTTCAATTTGTGTGTGTTCATACAATCGTTATACTCTTGTAATAGGCTCACCTACATTTTATCCTTGAAATATTTTCGGAAGTGCTATTGTTAGACTTACATATATATTCATCCAGTTGTTTATAGTTAATTAACTGCATACAAGTCCTGGAGTTGCCGAGGAAAGCCATGCAAGGTTTTTTATCAACATTTATTGAAGCATAAAACAGCCCCTGTATAAAATTCCTTTCCTTGTTTTAAACTTTATTTACAAAATGTATTAATATAATGATACACTATAAGCTGTTCGAATATACAAATCTGTTAGTGTGATGAAATCAGGAAGGATGAGATGGCAGGAGTGTGCGGAATGCATGAGAGAATATGAAAAATACACAAAAATGTTTCTTTGAAAATCTGAATGGAAGTGTCCAGTTGAGATACCCGGGTGCAGGTGGGAGAATAATATTAAAGTGGATATGAATAAAATATGGTATGAGGTTGTGGAATAGATTCTGTCTATGGGCGGTTTCCTGTGAACCCGGAAATAAATCTTAATTTTCTATAAAAGGAAGGGAATTTTTTTTTAGCCCGGTGAGAGACTATCAGTTCCTCAAGAAAGACTTTGCTTCATGCAGGTAGTTCTTGTTACTAAGAATGCTCCCTTTCATTAATTTTTTTAAATGCCCCTGGAGTGACATGAGATGGATGGTATGGATGTAAGAGCCCCAAAATAAACCTCAGACGGATGAAGACGGCGGATTGATAAAGAAAGCTGAAAATGGAGCGTCTTAACCAGCATGTTTCTTTTGATGGTTGTGTAATCATGTCTTCTTCAGCTATTCACCTCACAGTACCAGTTAGTTCTGTGTCGGTCACACTTAACATGGAGGACTGAAGCTATGGAACCCATTCCGAGAAAAAACTGAAAAAACTAACAAAACTCGAGGCAGCGTTTTGTGTTCTTTTCATCTCCTTCGGATCTTTTTTCTTTTCAACATATACGTCTTGTCCTTTCTTTTTGTACGAGTATACTGTATCAAGCTACTCATAACAACAGAATGGAGGAATTGTTCAGGTGGACTGAAAATAGAATACAAAGTGGTCATTTACTCTCGTGTCTGGAAAAAAAGCTGAGAAGGATGTGATGCTCCCCGATCTGGTGCTACGGCAGCATACAAAATGAGAGGCCCGCAGCGGACGCCTCGGTGGCGTAGAAAGGTTGCAAGTTAAAGGTTTTCAGCTTACAGTTTTCGTCAAAAGCACTGAAGATACTCTGTTGCTATCTGATAGTCGAAGAAGGGCTTATTTTGCATTGCCTCAGTTATAATTGAATAAAACTGACCGACACTTAAAGCTTGTAATTTATAATTTATAATTTATTTTTGTAAATTATACCTTTTCTTAAAAGTAAGAGGCCATGTTGCATGCCCATACAAATTGACTGACAAAAATATTGTTTTGGTCATCCTTATATTATTCGCTTCGAGAAGTATAAAATGGACGGAATAAGCTTATTCTTTAAGTTGCTTTCTGTTTCTTACACGTGAGGAAAACTGCATTGTTTATTAGATTTTTAATAATAGTGTTTCATTAAAAATTTGTTTTCGAATTTAATTGTTCAGCTCACAGACATGGAAATGGGATTTTTTGTATTTCATTCTGTTACTGCAGCATTTTACTTCGTATTTCCATTCGCTTACATCTTATTCTCTTAATACAGGAATAGAAATGTGAGGAAAACGAGAAAGGAGACTAAAAATCCATACTTTCGCCACGTCTATATTATAGTCTGATTGAACGGTTATTGGCTAATTTGCGTGACGTGAAAATAAATCAATCACCCTTGCAGCCTCTGTGGTAAAAATGTCGTTAGAACCCAGATTCAAAGCGCCGCCAAGTGGAGGAATATCGAGTTCTTGAAAGCAAGGCTTTCGTGTTGTAAAAGAATATGGGCCCATGTTTTGTTACTTTGTCATGTACAGTCTAAGGCTGGAAGCACAGGTGATAGGCTCCTCTCATTTTCTTCATAGAATAGACTATTTTCGAATAATGGAAGGATATTCTAGCATCGCCTTCTTGCATTCCCTTTTAGGGAAATATCACAAAGCATACCGGGTAGTCGAGATGTATGGAAGCATGAAGTCAACGAAACTGTTGGACAATAAATATCTTTCCCTGTGACACATGGCAGTCCTTGAGATGCTTGTAATTATTCAGCTTATCGGTAAATTATCATTTACGGAAGCTCAAGATTCATCATCATCTTCACAAAAGCCCGCCATTCGGCTTTCACCTGAGCCAGTTGAATGCATTTGCTGTCTTCGCTGAGTTCAGTGCATCATTATTATTTGCACCTAGACATGCATTTATGTGTGAATTCCTTGTTTCTTTATTCTGTACTCTATGGAATACCCATCCCAAACCTCCTGTTTAACACCCCCTATTATTCCAAAGTAAAAGTAACAGTATGTTGATATGAGTTACGTGCACATTTATACACGTTGAAAATGTCTTTGTGTTCATTTATTGAAGGGTGGCAGGATGATTGGGACTTGTAGCACGCATAGAATGGGCTAATTGTACACACATAATCTGGCCAGATTACTCCAGGGACGGAGACAACTTGGGAAACAGTCGTGAATGGAAGAACAATATTAAAATGAATCTGACTGATTGATGATGTGAAGATGTATATTGGATTAAAATGGCTCAGGATATCGCCCAGTGGTTGGCTGTTGTAAATATGGCAGTATGCCGTCAGGTTTCGTGAAAGTTGGAACTTCTCGGTATTTGCCAGTATATCACTATGTAGTCATCTAACATTTTTGTTCGCTGAACATTTTGTAAAACCGAAATATTATATTAAAACTGTCGCTAGCCACACAGCACTCTCAATATTAAGACCACAGATATAAATAAGTTGCACCAAAACCCTGTTATAAATATTTTAGAAGACACAGTCGTATACACATTTTTAACACTGCGAGCTCCAAACTTCGTACAAGAACTACGATTGGCTCCTAAGTTATAAGAACATTTAATGTTGTCTGTGAATATCGAATCCACAAATTACGGGTATGGGGAGGCATTGGTTAAGTCGAACATCCCGATATATTTACCCTTCTCTGAGTGTTTTCTCAGAGAAAGTAGGATGTGAACAAAACCAACTCGATAATTCAGAATGTTTCTTGGCACACAGTTTGAACTCGAAGGAGAAAGCGATATTTTTGTAATGAGAATATTTTTCGCTTTCTTCAAAAGTAAAATAAATTGGTGAGTGTGGCATTTTTTCTTCCTGTCTGAGCGGAGAATTGGCTGGACTTTCAAACAGAAGTACACATCTACTCAGGCACACAGCCGTTCTAGTACTCGGTATAGAAACATTGGCTGACACTCAAGTAGTTTTCTGTCTAGAGTTTAGTCTTCTTGTATTTTCAGAATTTCATAGTTTATATAGAATTCGTATAATTAGTCGGGTTGCAAGTAACACACTCATATTATCAAATATCACGCACATTTCTCCAGTATTGGGAACATGTTTTAGTAACTGGTGATGTGTTCAGGACAGCATTCAATATGACGTCACGGTTGCAAGGTTCAATGAATTCTCCGCTCAGACAGACAGTAGTTCTATCAATGTTCACTGTATGTCCTTCCACGTCGACATGTCAAATTCAGACTGGTTCATACCTTCAATAAGTCGAAATAAAATAACGTTCTGAGCGAAAGTCTGTTTGCATGAGTGGTAGCAAGGAAATGAAATGGGCTTTGGTATACAATTCCACGTTCACGTCACTTCAATGAAGTATCGATAGGCCCAGTTATCGATCCGCACTCAGGGAAACAGACACGTGGCTGGGGCGTTTTATACGCGGTTCTTTAAAAATCTACTGGATCGTGTACATGATTGTGACATGTAATTTGAAAATGGTGTGATGTTTTGTTACCGTAACAAGTTTAAGGTGTAGCGCTTATATGAAAACGAGTTTCAGGGAACACTATAGCCTATACGTCTTTTATATTTACCTTCTTTATTCATATATTTATTGTGTGTTCATTCTTATTGGTTAAAAATAGCTTGGGATTCATTAGGCCATGTGTGTTCATATTGTACCGAAACAGAATCCGTAAATTTCCCAATGTTTAGTGCCAATTTATTATATGAAAAGCTCGAAACTAAATCGTATGTAGCGTGACTGAATGTGGCTTCACAATCCCTGTCACCTTGACATGACTTTCGCCTATCAGAGACCTACGGTTCGGCAAGAAATCGCATGTAAATTTTATGACATATTCTAACGCGGAACTACTGAAATCTTTTTTTGGTGTTCTTGAAAAAGAAATTGCTGAATACGGGGTGTCCATCTTTCCTTCGGAATGTCGCTATGCAATTGTTACTCTGTAAATTTTCACGTTTATGTTTAAATCATAGTTAAGTTAATTAATTTCGGCTCTTCTGACACGTTACACGGCGCAAAGCATCACAGATTAATACGGGCATACATCGGTGTCTCGAGCGGAATTAGAACCGGTGATCGCAGTGTTTTAAGACCATTTAAGACATTAAGCTGCGCATATCGCTAGGATAATGCGACTGGCACATTAGACTAATAAACTTATAAAAATGTGATAAAATCATTGACTTGGGCGCATTATTCTGTTTCTTTGTTAATGTCGTCTAAATTTAATACCTAGGTTTCGCACAACAACCCTCATTTGTCTTGTTTTCCGAGAGGAGAGTTTCGCAGAAGAAGGAAGTAAATCACTTTTCATCATTTGTCATCAACAACAACAAGAACAAAGTTTGGACGTACACAATACATCACCAAGTACAGTAGGTTCCAAAATGTTCGAAACGACGCTGCCTGTGCTAGTTTTGATTCCCTGCCCCCCATCCAACTGGCTTCATGACACACAGATTGACTGTGGGAAAATGGGTGGCAGATTATGGGTGTGTGAAATGTTATGCTGCTATTGGACTCGGGATGTCACATTCTGGGTTTTTTTTCCCTTTTCAGAAGATGGCCAACAAATTTCGCGTTTTCATTGAACCCTAATTTGCATTTCTATGTTCTCAAGAGCTTCGACATTGACCCTATCTGCAGCCAGTTGAATCCAGTCCGCACTTTTACATCCTGCTTGTTTACAAACCATTATCATTGTATCCCACCTTATTCAAGATCTCCCAGGTAATATTTCCTTTTTTAGTTCTGCAGATATGCATTTCTCGCTTCTCGCGTGCGACATGTACATCCATTTCATTTGCTTGATTTGTTCACCCTACTAGACAGGGGCTTAGAATTTCTCTTCTACCCTCTACATCCAGACCGGTTCTCTGCCCGACTCAGCTCCCTGTCCAATAAGTATCGGAGGCCCTTTCCCCCGGGGTAAAGCACGGCCCTTCTAGGGCAGAGATCATGAATGAGCAGGAGCTAATACCGCTTTTCTCCCCAGTCGCCGCAATGGCGTGTAGCGAGACAAATTATCCGGAATTGCAAAAACTTCGTTTACGTTTTTAATAATACTTAAATGTAAGTGAAAACTTTGTAGGCGTATTTTCTCATTGTGTAGTTTTGCATCCTTGTGTTTCTTCAGCTCGTTTGAAATTCGATCTCTGTTCTTCCCATAGAATGAGAGACCACATTTCTCTCCCATGCAAAGCAACATAATTTTATAATACTGTATATTTTAATAATAATGACCTTAGATAAGAAACCGGGTGCACCGGGTATTGGTTGGGAAGCCTGAGGGGAAGAGACCGCTGGGGAGACGTAGACGTAGATGGGAGGATAATGTCAGGCGGGATCTATGGGAGATAGGAGTTGAAGGAGACTGGATTTTGTTGGCCCAGGACAGGGTCCGGTGGATGGCTTTGGATAATTCGGTGATGAACCTCGGGTTCGGTAAGCCATCTAGTTAGTTAGTTAGATAAGAAACGGGGGCATACAAGATTCTGAGCGTTTGAGGATTGGAGGAGTATAAAATCTATGAGGAATCAAGGCTGTGGGAAATGCAGAAGCCTGTACATAAGGTCTCTGTTATTTAAAATCATAATGCAACTTGAGTTGCTTCGGTTTTGCACAGAGCCATAATGTGTTTAGTTATTTTTGTCCTGTCTGTAGTTGCGTTGAAATGCTAGCGATCAGGATAGGGCGGAGTGAAAGTCGTCATTCCATTATACGACTTCCCAATTTGTCTGTCTAATGCAATGAAATCTCGGGTAGATCGATTCTTCTCTGCTTGGGACTGTAGGTTAAATCGAACGAGGCGAAGTCCTCTCACCCTCATCTACCTCCACACTGCGCTGCGCCAGTCATTTAAAATTGTCCAAGGCCTATCGCGGAACCTAACCTACCGATTTTTACAATGAGGTTTCCATTCGCACTCGACTTGCTTTCCTACGCAACCGTACACTGGGCGCCACAAGATCCTGCCATTTTGCTTTAGTGGATGAAGCAGAGGACAGGACCCTGATAATCCTAGAAAAGCCTTGGGATCCGTCCTCCATCTCGCTCTCTTTCGTCTTTCCCCCCGCCCAAAATCCTCTACACTTTTCGGAGAAGAGACGTCAGACACGAGAGACCTCATTATTGATAGCTCAGATTATATAGACCACCTTATTTTTGACAAAATACTCAGTCCCCTTGGAAACTAAGGGGAAAATTGCCCTCGTGATGTGAACGTTACCCTTGCACGTACCACTAAACACATTAAACTTTTTTCAACTAAAGGTCTGGATGGGGATGAAACTGCTACTGATCTCTCGTTCCTATTAAATTATGAGATAATGAGATATGAGATTAAATATCTTTCCTGCGCTTAGCATTTCTGGGCCTGCTAAGTCACTGATTACTAGTCTTCGGTTTATCCTCGAGCTTCGTATCTCCGCCTGGACCTCGGTTTTCTGTCATATTTGTCTTCGTTCGTGCCCTGTACAATAAGGGAAGAAAGGCATGTGGAAACACTGCTAGAGTTTTAAATTAAGTTCATAGATAAGTGAACAGTTTTATGCTTAACTTGTAAGTGAACAATTTGTTGCTCACTTTTTGTGATAAGTCGCTTGTTTGTTTCCTCTTAACAGAGCAGTTTATGACTTACTTCTTCATACCGGTAAGTGGACGGCGTTCGCCTCCCTTCCTACGTAATCACTGTACCGCTTAAATCCTGTTACGTGTGCAGTATTCTGGTCACTTATTGTCGGGAGAGGAAATTTCAGTTCATTTAGGAGCGGTTTGATTTGCTTTCATCATGAAACGAGGGCAGTTTCCTGCTTGTTTCTTGGAACATAATTGTAAGATTATGACTTGATTTAACCATGAGAAAATTTCGTCCACTTTTAAAACAAATTAAAGGTTAGATATGAGAAGAATATGGTATTAGTGGCTATGGAAAAGAATTGTACCACACGTAACCCAATTTGAGCTATACCTCATCTACTCGTGAAATGTAAACCACTCTGATGCCTGTGCATATGAGTGTTTATAGCAGTAACATATTTTGAAATTAAGAAATTTATTTGGATAAGATTTGTGCTGCTCTGTCAGCATTTACGATCTCAGTTGGTCTGAGTCCTGTAGCTGGGTGGAGGGTCGAACCTGTCTCGTTCGATATTACCGACGCCTCTCAAATTACACGTTTTTCGCGAGCTTCAAGGTCTCGCAGCAGTCAAAGGCCTCTCTTTATTTATTTATCTGTATTCAGGTCACGATAATTACATTTTCTGACTTCCTTCCCTTATCAAAAGGACGGTCGACCTCTCTGCATTAAGGTTTCCCTGTTCGTTTATTTTCCTCCAGTTGTTTGCTAACTCTTGCATCTTCCCCAGTTCGTAACCAGTGGGTTTGACTTTTGTTATCGATTAATCAGCCTGTAATAATGACCTTGTGACATTTATAAACCAGTTTAAACCTTTATTAATTATTCGCTCTGCTGCGATGTTTGAGGTACGTCTTCAGAATACGGTTACCTGTTACAAATATTCGTTTGATCACACGCTTTTTTGAAATGCTCACAACGTTTATCAAAAACGCTCGTGGTTATATTATAAATGTTTGACAAATATTTTAATTCTGAACATATGTTTACATTTCTTCAGTAAACCCTAATTCGATTGTACGTTTCTTATTTGTCTTGTATGTTGCATGTAATAAGCATGAATGAAGTACGAATTATCGTATCTGGGCATGCGTGCTTAAGTTCATGGGCACAGCACTGTAAATATGTTACGTGCATGATAAGACATTTATTTCAACTATTTCCGTCTCTAGTCCTTTTCAGTAACCTGAGGTTTCGTTATTGGTTGAGTTACGGTTGAACACTGAATGTGAAAACTGGGGCAGTACTTCAGAACAGATAACGATTTCTTGCTGCAAGACTGTCGTCTCATGACGATTATCATAGACTTCCCAAACTGCTTACGAAAACGAGGTGATCTTGGTTTATAAAGGTCTTTTATAAGGAAACGAAAGAATGTTTCTCATTATCAGCTCGTTCGTATCGATGTTTTCTCTCACTACTGAATTTCGATACTCCACTTATTACTAATGCATCCGAACAGAAAATTATGTAGCATGTTTGGCCTTTAGAATTGTGAGTACTGGTATTTTATGCGAGGGATGAAATGGTTTTAAAAATCTCACTATTGTAGACGAGACCCATCTGAACTGTTAAATTTGTTAAAAATAAATCAGTAAATTGTTTAATGGTTTACATGTACCGTCTTATTAATCACATAATGGTTCTTAAAATGGCCGTAATTCTGGAACCAACTTCTCCAATACGTACATACAAAATGTATTAGGAAGCAGAATTGAATGTAGGAAAGGCGGAAAATATAGTGAGCTGACAGTATGCAGTCGACACGATTACAGACCCTTTGCTGGATGTAAAAGTCTGACACGAGGCGTGAAATCTTGAGGCAATGCAGTTGGGGTTTATGACACCCCTGCCCTTACACGAACCTCGTGCCGCCTGAAGAAAGAGACTAATGATGCTAAGAATAAAAGCCAGACTAACCAAAATGCTGGTTCTTTTTTGTGCCGCCATGCCTGCAAACCAACCTTGACCGTACGCCTCAAGCTGAGGGCGAGATTTATCCATAACGCCAAGTGCAGACCGACTGATCCATCCGCACCAACTGCCAGCAGAGTTCCCTTTTGTTTCATTTCCCAGCGTTCCACCTCTTTGGAGCGAATGTTGCTGAAGAAATATTGACCTGTTTTTTTCTTTCCTCCATTTCTCGGTTTTTCTTTGTTTTGCTGCTTTCTGTCTCTCTCTCACTCTTACGTACTCATTATATAAAGTTCTCTAGCTTATTTTCCCACTTTCTTTCCCGTTCTTTTCAATTTCTCGTGTGTTATTTTCGATTTAGAACACTTCAGTGAATAAAGTACCTATGTATGATCTGAGGTTTTCACAGCGGAGTGTATGAAGATTTCTGTCTTCTGGGTTGTTGCGCCGTTGAACATGTTCATCGCCCTGATGACGGAGGCAGTATGACCTCTGAAACGTTGGTAAACATCAACCAGACTACACAGCGCAACAACCCAGAAGACAGAAATCTTCATACTCATCGCCCTGATGACGGAGGCAGTATGACCTCTGAAACGTTGGTAATCATCGACCAGACTACACAGCGCAACAACCCAGAAGACAGAAATCTTCATACTCATCGCCCTGATGATGGACGCAGTGTGACTTCTGAAAACGTCGGTAAACTTCTACCAGACTACACGGCGTAACAACCCAGAAGACAGAAATTTTTATACTCGCCTAGTTAAAGACTGGGCGACCGGTGTTCGATTCTCTTTAGAGGAATGGGCTTTACCTCATGGTACCGCGTCCAGATGGCTCTGAGAATTATCCTTTATCATGTATTGGTATAATTTTTACCGATGGTAAAGCGGCCGAAACATTTTAAACTGGCCACTCACTTTTATCTGATCCCAAAGTCTAGAATACCTGGAGATTTTCTTTCGTGTCCCCCATACGCCTTCATGGCGCCATGTTTGGGCCCAGGAGGTACTGCGCTTTTACCGGTCTCCTGCAGTTCTCTTGATATTATTCTTTGGTGCAGGGGTAGATAACACTTTATATTTATGTTTCTCATGGTTTGTCTTGATTTATGCAGAAATATAGCATAAAGAGTTGCTGGAACTGCTTACAGGAATTGCTCTTAAATGCATTTTCTTCGTACTGATCTTGTGTTGTTCATTCTTCGTATCAGTTTGTTTGTTTCTTCATTTCCTTCCCAGTTTCTTCATTTACTAACGTCTCTAAATTGAATTAAAGATTTGTTGAGGATTGAAAGGACATATTTCATCAGGAATGTTGTTTCATTTCGGCGATTACAACGATCAGTTTGTGTTGAATGCTCCGACAGCTAATTCAAGGGTAAAATAAAAAAGTGTAAATCTTGAATCACTTTGAACGACTGTTACTGCAGCCAAAACATTGAAGGAATCCTGGATGAAGATGAAGTTCCAGTAGGCAAGTCACATTCTTCTCAGCCTCACTCAGACATCGACAGCGTTTTAAATGCTAATTGGGGACTTGAGTGGTCCCCGTTTGCAAATCTCTGGCGTAGTTACAATGAATCTTGTTCGTGCTGTACAGATCCCGTAGTTAGAAACCCCACACTTCTTTGTTTTGGGAACTACGGCTCCAGCGAGCGTAGCAAATTACAGTATTCTCATAATAGTAGGCTTGTCTTATCCTTTTGAAACATACGGGTCAATAAAGCTTTTTCGCCTGAAGCGGTTTTAATTTAAACATCTGATTTAGCTCCAGCGTTTTACACTTCATTTTAAAGTTTCGCTTCTGCTTACATTTATCGTCTTTTCGTGTTCTGCTTTATGCAGAACCCCAGTTCACTTTGCATATTTATGTACTTGTGTGTGTTGGACCTAGTGAAAGTTTATACTGTTTTCCATTTTCTTCAAAAGTCTGCGTTTAATACTTTTACTGGTCCACCACATCCTTAGAACAGTCTCGTACAATTTACTGTTTTATAAATCCAATTCTGCTTCCCTTAAAGAACACTTTAATAAACTCATCGTGTAAAGGACATGCGATCTCAAACCAATGAGGATTCCAATCATGTGCAGGTACCCAATTTGAATTTGTGTTCTAGAGTTTATTCTCACCATCCAGTAAACCATCGGATTGAAACTTATAGACAGGCCAAGATTTATTTCTCAAAGGACGTCCCTAATTAAAGTATTTTAATCGACTTGTCATGTTCCCTCCTTACGGCCCACATTGGGCGTAAAAGAAAATGAGAAATCAACCAAATTACAGCCCATAATGACATTCGACACCTCATATTATGCAGTTGATGTCGCTTAATTTAATAACGTGTTTTGTTTCTATAAGACATATTATCGAACGGTTCTATCCGCTGTTTGTTAGGACGTCTCTTTATTGACGCATGAAGGCCGAATATTTCTAAGGCCCCGTTGCAGGTCTTCTTAGCACACTTCTCTGCATGAACAGAAGTTCATAAATGTGACTTTGTGTTTCCTCACATCTACAGACTTTTCAAACCTCCATATTAGAATACTTATCAGTGTTTCAAATTTTCTGCTCTCTCCTCCTATTTCATTTTGTAGATTTATTCCTCCTTTTAAGATCTTTTATTAATCGATATTTAAATAATGCATAAGCTTCAGTCAAAAGTAATCACGTATAATAGTAGTAAATTGAACTTCTCCGGGAGAATAAGGTAGATACATTTTAAGCGTTGTCGGTTGTTAATGAAGGAAATCAGTTCTTATTTGTTTCTAAAACATGGCATATTATATTTTTGATTTGAAGTACAACCTAAATCTTTTATAAAAGTTGGTTTTTGAACTTTCTCAGTGCGAAGAGTGTCCTTACCTCTTTTTTAAACAACTGTATCTTACTTTCTATAACATAGCCTGGATATTTAAAAAAAATATTGTCGGGACAAAGTTATTGGTATGATATAAAACACTGTGCGTTTCATGCAATGTCTAATTTCGTTGTAATGTACTAATTAACAAATCTTGCTGTCATAATACGAGAGGGTCACGGCTGAATATTGTTTTTTTTTTCGGGCGTTTCTGTGACCTAAACAAAAACAGTGATTTAAAAATCAGAAGACGAATATTTTAACGTTAGAAAGTAATACTTTGGTTTTAAAAGTTGCTACAATAACATCCAAGTAGCTATTATTACCTCAGTACACTGTGCTCCTCTCATGTTGTGTTTAACGGTATTAGTATTAATGGCTCCATCCATACAAGCATCGCGTCCCAAGTACCGAGTACATGCAGGTTATTAAACCCCTTTCTCATCGTCGCCTGTAGCTTATATTGTGCAGTTCCGACAAGTCTCGCTAACGCACCACTAATTCTGAGCGGGTGTAATTTTGTCCCAAATGTTACGAGCTAAATTCCATAGCACTGTAGACGTTGCAATTTCATTTCACCAAATTGTATTCCCTCTACAGAGCAGTCTAGGCTAGAACAAGAGAGAAACCTGTGGATTCTAGACCACACAACTTGGCTAGCTTATAAGGAACAGTAAATACTTTACTACTAAAGGGGGATGGAGGATGCAGCTCCTTTGATCTCTCTCTCTTAGCTTACGGCTTACTGGTAAACGTTATTGACTATAGCTGAAACATAATAGTCCACGTTATACACTGTCCAGATTAAAATGAAACTCCGTGGAACTTTAGATAATGAAAATGTTGGTGGAGAATGCTGTGCTTACAATAAAGCCCAAAGTTTCGTGCGGTTCGTTAATTTAACGATACTTCGTTGGTAACTTGTGTTTGTAAGCTGCACAAAAGAAGGAGCTTGAAAGTATGCAAATGCGAATCAGACTGTGGTCCAGCAGAGGAATTCTGTTTTTGAACATGTGGGGCTCATCTCTTTGGATCCGCGTTGGACGAACTTAATATTATATGGGACTAATGGTGCCACGCGAACGCGGCACTGGAAACTCTTATCTTCCCCTACTTTTCCTAAAATGTTGGACATCAAAATACACAGACGATTTGCCACATGTTTTGTATGGATGTTAACCGTCTCTTAGTTTCAAGAGAGAACCTTAGTTTTAAGAATTCTGAGCAGGAAAACATTTGTAACCAACCTGGTTCACATCAGGCTACAGCCGTTGGTTATACACGAAACAAGCGCTCACCTGTAAACCAAATGCCATAAACATTAACGTAATTTTTCTTGAACTTGAATCACCATTTTGTTAAGAATTTGTTCTCTTATATTTTGTTCCGTATGTACATTAAAGTGGTCTTAAACCATATTACTTGAACTGAACTGATCCACTACAAATTATATTTGTGCACATTGTAATAACACGTTGAAGACTCAAACTCGAATCAAATGAACAAATTATACCTCTCCTCCTCTGACTATTGTAACTAGAATAATAAGATATTCCAGTCAAATGCCATGAACGTACGCACAATATTAGTGGTAGGAAATAAGTACATGTTAATTTTTGTTTCTTGCTTTAGTACTCATATATTTCAGTATTTCCAATGAATAGGAATTGTGTTAAGGATGTCATCGTCTCAAGAGGATAGGAAGGAGTTCCAAAGCCTTTACGGATCAAAAATAATATATTTACATCAGTCGGAAGTGTAACGTGATTTTAGGATAAAACGCGAAATAAAATGTGCGTATCTTGTTTGCAAACAAACGCAAGTTTCAACGACTGTTATATTTTTAATCATATTGAAAGTTGTGACAAAGCAAATAGAATGAAAGAGTGAGATGAATGTTACGGAATAGCCTATAACAGTAGACACATGTGAGACTCTCCATACTTGACAGTGTCAGGCAGTCATGTGATTGGTAAAAGACTTCATAACTACTGTCATCTTTGTCAAAAATATTAATGGAATGCGCCCATTTAATTTTGAGTTATTAACTGACGTTCTTTCAACTACATAGGTTATTCAGAGTAGAACGATGGGATGATTTGAAATGATGAACTGAAATTTGATGCAGAATTGGTCGGGGACGTATTTTAAAAATTTTCAAGGTCCATTACCAATATTTTTCAGAGAGTTCTGAGGAAAGCCATGAAACACGTCAGTCAAGATGGTTGGTCTCCGGACAGTTATTGACCCCGGAGCTTCCCAAACATGAATCATGAGTGCTAACCGCACTCCGGCTGCGTTTGATTGTGAAGTTGGTAGTCTGCGGAGATTCCCCGGTAAAACCTTCACAGGTAGCTGTGCGTATACTGCGGTCCAGCGTTCTTGGCCGCTGAACGTTGTGAATTGGAACCTCGATGCGAGTCACTTACCAGAACTTTCAAACACTTCGGTCCTCTTCTTTCAATTATTCCACTCCTCAAAGAACTGAGCTTTTTAACATATTACTCGATTCATCACTACCCCTGCTGCTGTCCACTCCATTATCTACAATCATATATATTAGTGACAAAGCATGACTAGGCGTGACCTCCTTTGAAAGCGTGACGAGAGGACACCTTAGGTGTTAAAACATAACCAAGATTTTAAAAGCGTGACAAAGCGTTACTACGCGTGACGTACTGTAACGGCGTGACGACATGTGGACATAAGTGCCGAAACGTAACGAATATTTTCAAATCATTACCTAATCTAACAAACTAACCTAACTAAACCTAAGCTAAACTAACATAACTTAACTTTACATACCTTAACCTAACAAAACTCAACTAACCTAACCAACCAATCCTAACCCAACCTGTCGTAACTTCATCTAACGTATTGCAAATAAGCAAAAATTAACCGAGCTGCCCAAGCGTGACAAGGAGTGTCCAAGCTTGACCTGCTTTCACCTCGTGACAAGGGATCACCATATGTGTCGAAACGTGACGAAGATTTGCAATTCATGACGAAACGTGACAAAGCGTGACCAGACGTGACGTACTGTAACGGGGTGACGATACGTGGCCTTAAATGTCGGAATATGACGAAAATTTACAAAGCGTGACCAAGCGTGACAAAGCGTGACTATACGTGACGTACTGTAACAGCGTGACTATATGTGGCCAGAAGTGTCGGAACGTGACGAATATTTACAAAGCGTGACCATGCGTGACTAGGCGTGACATGCTGTAACGGCGTTACGAATTGTGGCCATTAGTGTCAAAAGTCACAAAAATTCTCAAAACGTTACCTAACTTAACAAAATCCACTAAACAAACTTAACCTAACCTAACATAACCCAACCTAACCTAACCTAACATAATCCAACCTATCCTAACGTAACCTAACTTGTCGTAAGATGTAACGTATTCCAAAATTGCCAAAACTAACCGAGACTTACGTAACATAACGTAAGCGTGCTGAAACGTGACTTAGTGACCACGCGTGACTAGCCGTGACTTGATTTGAGCTCGTGACAAGGGAATTTGCAATTCGTGACGAAACGTTACAAAGCGTGACTATGCGTGACAAAGCGTGACTATGCGTGACGTACTGTAACGGCGTGACTATATGTGGCCAGAATTGTCGGAACGTGACGAATATTTACAAAGCGTGACCATGCGTGACAAAGCGTGATTAGGCGTGACATGCTGTAACGGCGTTACGAATTGTGGCCATTAGTGTCAATACGTCACAAAAATTCTCAAAACGTTACCTAACGTAACAAAATCCACTAAACAAATTTAAGCTAACCTAACCTAACCCAACCTAACCTAACCCAACCTAACCTAACCTAACATATCCCAACCTATTCTAA
Organism: Zootermopsis nevadensis; assembly: GCF_000696155.1. The sequence continues at coordinate 189,403 of NW_019059926.1, forward strand.
CGTAACCTAACATGTCGTGAGATCTAACGCATTCCAAAGTTGAAAAAACTAACCGAGCCTTACGTAACATAACTTAAGCGTGCCGAAGCGTGACTTTGTGACCACGCGTGACCAAGCGTGACTAGGCGTGATGTATTGTAACTGCGTGACGAGATGTGACGACAAGTGTCGAAACGTGAACAATATTTACAAAGCGTGACTATGCGTGACTATGCGTGACGTACTGTAACGGCGTGACGAATTTTGGCCATTAGTGTCAAAACGTCACAAAAATTCTCAAAACGTTACCTAACGTAACAAAACCCACTAAACAAACTTAACCTAACCTAAACTAACTTAACCTAACCTAACCCAACCCAACCTATCCTATCCTAACCTAAGCGAACATTACTAACCTAACCCAACATGTGATAAGTCATTTTCTGTTTCCATCAACTCTGTACTTCTGTTCGTATGTCAGCATTGGTAGCTCTGTCTACTACCCTCTGAGTGTGTTCTAAAGCTCTCTGAACCAATTTTTTTTCGAAAATATTCTTTTTTCGTCCAAGAATGCAATAAGAACTTTTCAGCCCTTGATTTTGTAAATGGTGTCCTGTTAATGTATCCATTATTTGATTAATAATAAAAATACGTAATCAGTTAAATATCTGTCTATTTCTAGCTATTATTAAAACTATTGTTTAAAGCGTCGTGGGCACAGAATTATTTGTAGCGTTCAAGATCAAGAAACAAATTGCAAAATCTACCAGGCGAATGTGTTGGGTTTTTTTAAAAATAAAATGTAGTACTGAGTGTGACGGAAGGCAGCGTTTGTTTGCTCGTTCTTCGCATGTAAGTGGAGTGTTGCACTTTCCAAGAATCGTATGTTTTTCACTTTCTGGAGATTTTTATCTTTTTAAGGAGCCTTGTAGAGTCATTGCCTTAATGTTCGTACACGCACAGTCCAAGTGGACCAGAACGATCCGTGACAACTGCGTCATGGGAAAGCCCGAAGTGAGTCGCACTGCACATTTCCTGTAAGACTCTGACATCGGCCATGGCTGACTGATTTGATGGGTTACTTGGCCAGTCAGTTGTTTGACAGACTCCCTGATTCCTCTCGGTGCAGCTGTAGGGAACGATTACAAATTATTTAAGGATTATGATTTTTCGTCTATGTTATGAATCTTGTAAAGTGATGGGGCGATGATTATGAATGGTGAAACATACTTTAAGGTAATATCGGGGCGTTCGCCTGGAGAAACTGAGTAAAATCGTAAAATACCTCTGTTAACCAGAATTTGTGTGTAGACGTGTCTGGTAATCAGCATAGTGATTGAATTTTCCAGAAACACGTAACGCAGATTCTCAAAATTTAGACGATAAAATGTTATTTTAGCTGTGTTTCTTTTAAAAAGCAAAACACATCCGAATAGGAGCTAATATACAGTGAATGGAAAGAAAACACCTTTTGGCAGCTGCAGAATGTTTACAACACACATATATATATACTTAAGCTCCGACGCCAATTATGAAGTCGGCACAGAGTAGAAGAAATCTTTTCCCGCATGGACACATGATTAAAACTCGAGCTGTGTCCTCCAACACCTTAAAGAAGATGTTAGTTTATCCAATTGAATCGCCAGGAACTGGTGAGATTCACTGTCAGTATATGGTCTCCTGTCCGCACCCATCGAAACGTAAAAAATATGTACAGAGAAGGAAGAAAATTCTGTCCACTTACAAAACCTTAAGTAAAAGAAAACTGTAAATTATTCGAAGGTGCAGGAAGTTTAAACGTAGTGCAGCCTTAATTGAAGAATGTGAGAAAGTTTTCCGAGTCGCTCTACAGGGAACACAAGAAAGACAATTAGTCTGGCAAAGGAGTGGCTTCAGAACCTACAGCGGAGAGGCAGAAACAGTAAAACTTGTGCATAAAGTAACCCCGAGGGACTTGAATAGTTACCCGTTCTAGACATGTTTCCTTTTAATCCATGTACTCATAGTGAGACAGTAATCCTGTTCATTACAGTATAACAAAGCAATGTATAATTGTATAATTTCTGTGTGTGTTTAATTTCGTTAGGTTTTCATATTATTCCTTCCTTCTCGTCCACTTTTGACAGTCGTGCTACTAACCTAACCTAACCTAACCTAACTTAACCTAACCCAAAACTAAACTAAACTAATTGACTTTATATTTGTAAGGTTCCACTTCAACTCCTGAACATCTTGCCCTCGTGCTAATTCGGTATGTTTCGCCTAAGACGGGTTTTATTTAGTAATTGAGATCTGCTAAGCAGCCCATAACGTAAATGAGTCTGTAGTGATGGCAGAATTACGCTACTTCACCCACGTTTTCAAGACTTTCTTTACTTAATCTTCGATTTTCGTTGACGTACATTTTGGCAATTAAGCGTATAATATGAGCACATGTTGGTTCCACTTCTTGAGCACGTTATCCTTATTAAAAAAAGGGACACATGTTAACATATGATTCTGTTAAAAGGTTACAAAAACATCTACTTCTGCTCTTCTATTTGCTTCTGATTACAGTACATTTGTTACGGTTACCAATCTTTTATAATGTTAATGTCATAACCATTAGCACAAATTTAACATGTTTTGCTATAAAATTAGTTAATAATTTATTAGGCTACAAATAGATCAGGTCAGTTCAAGTAAAGTAAAGTAAAGTTTGTCCCACTATACGCCATGTAGTCGCTTGGGGTGAGTGGAGGTATAGCTCCTCTCTTCCTTGACCTCGGCACTAGATGGGGGTGAGTGGTCAGCATCACGCCCCGGCCGGCTTTGGTCAGTTCAAGTATCATTACAAAATACGTACTATAAAGCAGTGGTATTCAACCTTTTTCGTTCGCGTGGTCTAGCGGTTAGAACGCTAGCCTTATAATCCTGGGGTCTCGGGTTCGATTCCCGGCGGTGCCCGAATTTATAACTTGTGTTGGGCAAGGCAGTGGTCTAGGCAACACGGAGTTTTCCTCCGTGGCATCCCAACAATTACTCCATTCACACACAGAAGAAGGCAATGGCAAACCACTTCTGGATCATCTGCCAAAAACGTATATGAACAGGTCCAAGTCCGAGAAAAGGATGGAAGGATTCTGTTCATATGGACCTGTCGTCAGACAGAACACTAAAAATAAATAAACCCCCAGATAGAATTTCTCTTCACCTTTGTACCCCCAAAGTTGTTGGTGTATAATTCAAGTTATACATAGTATATAATCTACATCTAAAATAAATTAAATAAATTATATTACTGATTATTCAGTGTTTATCATAAAATAATTTTTTTTAAAAATTTCACGTACCCCCAAGATGTCTTCGCGTGCCCCTGGGGGTACGCGTACCCCAGGTTGAATCACCAATGCTATAAAGTGATTCCAGGCAATAGCAGGGACTCTTATCATCGTCACTGTATCCAGACTGTGACCTGTGGCATAACCAGCATTCTAAAGAATTGAAACCGGAAACTCTTACCCGGGGTTAAAGCGGCTGAAGCGTGAGGTTGACCGATCACCTCGGTCTAGTGCCGAGGGTGGGAATTGTAACAACTGTACCGCATCTCCCCCATACGCCTTGTATGCGTTGTGCTTACAAATAAACAGGAATTATTTTGCTTTGTAATAAGCTGATGAAAATATAGGTCTGCTTCACCGTTCATAATGCCTTCCACAATGATGGTTTCCTGCACGTCACTCGATACCATTTTATTTATGCAGTTCGCAAAACCGTGTAGTTCCACGAGTATTTTTTTTGTGGATAAAAAACCGCTGTCTAAAAAGTCTGCATGTCTACTGACAGCTCAGTTAGTACCTTCCTTGTCTAAGTAGGACCATTGACACTCCTGCAAACATGCCCCCAACTAAAGGCCGTGCTGGGACACGATAATTACTTCATTACCTCTAACGTGCACTGTGTATTGCGCTGCGTGAAGCTGTGAACAAAGTGGAACTCTGGGATGGCATCACTTACCGTGGTATTTCCTTTGCGTTACAAGTCGAAGCGTTGACTGACCTGAAAATCCGATGTGCCGCCGGGGCCGACTTAAAGATGCGACAGGAGACAGACAGACAGATCCACTAGTGAATCACCGTACAGACACTTCCGCAGCCATTCTGCCTCTTAATAATTTTGCGGGGGGCGATTGCCTGGATGGAAAATGTGCACCCCAAACTTTTTGGTTAGAACGAAAGAGTAGCTGGGTAGAAGGAAGACGACGGACGGGTGCTAAGAAAGAGAAACTGAATAGAAATGGGACTAAGATATATAGTAAGTTTGTTCTTTACTCTCGTATTTCTTCTTTCCAAGACCAAGGAGAAAAATAATGTCTGTGAAGAAGATAAGGGGAAAAGTACACAATAGGTCTATGCAAAGGCTGTGTGCTGCAACCTACAACCATTTAGGACATCTGGCTTCGTCGTTCGTCGTGCATCCAATCTGCGTTGGGAAGTGATGTTGCCAACTTCCAATACAGAACCCAGATTTGGGGTCCGTGGAGGGGGGTGGGGGTTCTTCTACTCAACATTTATATAATCTACCATGCAGCCCAGTCCACGGGTTCTGTTCAAGAGCGGTGGAGCTTAGGATTCAACGTTAATGAAGACTTTATTGCTGCTACTGTAACTGAAGATGAATGGATTTTGTGTAATACCTTTCAGAGGTCACCGGGCCCTCCACACAGCTATTAATTAAACTTTCGGCAGGAGTAAAATGTGAGATTTTACAGTATTCACTAGGCAGGAAATAATGCAGCGAAGTTTCGGTGAAAAAATTGGTGGAGTTCATTAAGATTTAAAGGATGAAAAAAGAAATGAGAAGGAAATAGAGGAAAAAGAAAGGGGGAAAGAAGGCTGGAAGGGATAAGGCATACACCATCACACTCGAAATTCGTAAAATCAGTTTTACTGACGTTCTAGTCCTGAAAGGACGTGTTATATTTAGCACGCCATCGTAGCATTGCAAACAAAATAGGCCTAAATTTAGTTCTAGAAACTCAATAGGAAGAAGTTCAGGATTACTCTTCGACGTTCGTCATCTTTATCCTCAGGGAGAGGTTACTGAGTTTAGTAGGAGGTCCTTGAACCCGTTGGCAATAACTATCTAGAGGAAGATGGTGATTATGAAGATGGCCGTGGCGCTGCTGCTGTTGCTATTCGTTTTGGTGTTGTCTTGCAAGCCTCGTAGCAAAAATCATCGAAGTTTATTCAAACTATGAATTTCCTGCCCCATATTCTTGAGGTACCCAGTTCGAGACTCGTCTGATTCACCGACTATATTGACTGGAATGTTTATGGTTTTACTCAGTTCAGTACCTTTAAATACGTTCCATCATTTCCTGTAGTAATTTAAGGTTGTCGTGTAAAACCATCTCACCTTATTCTGCGGTAAGAACACACAAACCAGCCGTAGAAAAATTTTACGCACTAAAAGTTGTAGAAAGAAGAGCCCAGACGACCGGTCCTCAAGTGCAACCAGCTGTTTTCTTATGGGCGGACAAATTTGAGTAGCATTTTAAACTCTCAACGTGTTTTTGCCGTAGTACATGCTCTGTTCATATATCTAGTGGCTGAAGTGAACGAATTACCATGTAATACAATTCCACAGATTAATTCCAAACTCTTTAACTGTAATTCCTAAGTAAGAATTCAGATTAAACTCGTTACGTGTTTTAGAACGTCCACATAAAAATGCTATTTAAAAGTGATCGGACATAATCAGCGTTTTCCTTTCGCGGAAAAGACAGCCAGTTTAATGTCTGTCTTGATTTTAACTTTTCGGGTCTGTTAAGTTGATCACCCTGACGACATTAAGAACCATTTGTTGTAGTCTTCACGGCCAATCTTGCAATGTCGCAGAGGATCAGCCCAGCTATATCCTACTTGGCAGCCAGCACCCTTTGTATTGACGCAGCAAGAGATTCCCTAAGCAGAATAACAACCCCACCGCGACTTCGGCCCTCACCGCTGCAGGGGTGTACAGTGACTGTGTCAGGTCGTACGAATAACTTTCCTCCAGACCACCATGACTGAATGTTATCGGGATTTCCCCCCCTACTTACTTGCTCCATGGATCCGAGAACTTCCTGTGAAGCCATCAGTCGCTCAGCCACATAAGATTTTCTCAATATTTTATGGTACCCGAAGGTTCATCACCGCGTTCACAAGAGCCCGCCACTGGTCTCTATCCTGAGGCAAATGAATCCAGTCCATACCACCCCGTCCTATTTTTCTAAGATGCATCTCACCTACGTGTAGACCTTCCTAGTGGTCTCTTTCATTCTGTTATGCCCACCAGAACTCTGTATGCATTCGTCATCTTTCCCATGCGGGCTACATGTCCTGCCCATCTCATCTTCCTTGACCTGATCTGTCTAATTATATTTGAAGATGAGTACAGATTTCTGCCAGTCGGATTTAATTCTCTTCACCCTTAAAGTGAATGGCTGGGCTTCGGTTCCCGACAAAGAAAGAAGTGTCTTCTGTTCACCTCCATGTCCACACCGACTCTAGATGTAGCCTATCCTCTTCCATTCGGAGTTCTCTTTCCGGTGAGAAAGTGGACTGAGATCGAAGCTGACAACTAACCTCCATCGAGTGTCGCGTTTAAGAATTCGTTGAGACATTATCTACTTTATATGTTCATGTCAGTAACAAACTAATGCTCCTAAGTAAGTGAAACTTTGTATTTAACACGCTTATGTACGAATTTTATGCGAAGTATATTTTGAGAACATTATAGTGACAGCATTAGTCCTTAATAAAATTGTTTATCATCTTCCATCTGAATTGAAAGGAATTTTGTGCATAAGCTATAAAATTTTTAATTTGGAATTCCTGCCTGAATATGTAGAAGCATTTAAAAATAAATTAGGGCCCCAAGTTATTTGAAGAATTTCTTGATAAGTAGTACGCCATTTTTTCACTTGCCTGTTTTATGTCGTGTACACTATGAGCCTTTCGACAAATAACTATCTGAGTCCTTTCCTCTTATCACAATTCTGATGTAAGTGCAGGGTACACTAATGCACTAATGAAATTAAATTTACTTCAAGTCAGATTTGAGGAAATAAAAAGTTATTAAAAGGGTTTAGAATGTTGAGACCACTTATTTCAGAGCGTCAATAGAGCCATTAACTTCCAAAATTAAGATCTGGTTTTGTTTAGTTTCCTTTCTTGAACAGAATATACGTGTGGGTGATATTATCTACAGAAAGTCGATTGCATTAATTTAATTGGTATTCTTTTGTGCTAGTTAGACGTTTGGAGACTTCAATTCTGAATTCCGCATGTTATAGACGAGAGTGAAATTGTAAAATTATAATCTGGGGCAAACTCCCCCAACTATTAATTTACTTATTCCTATAGGTGGATTTGCTTCAATGCTTATATTATTATCTGTCTCTCCGTCCGCTTTGTAACGATCGCCAAGGAAGGACTAATTGAATAAAGTCGAATTAATTCTGGAGAAGACATTAGTCTTGATTAACAATTTTGACTTTCTTCTCCGACGTCGTGAATTTTAATTCTAACGTAGGAATTCATTACAATTAATGGCACAGACAGACGAGAGTATGAGAAATGAACTGGTCCTGTACTCTGTTGGACAATAGTAGAACTACTTGTTCCTGCCGCGCCGACCTAACGACGATAGCGAACTTGAATTAGGAGTTGAGAGAATTTCCCATGCGTGTGCCGCTAGTAATTAGTTCAGCATTAAAAATAAAACGCCTCTTTTAAAAATCTTGCGTGTGTTGTATTTGTCGCATTTCAAAGAGACACAGTATTATTATTTTACACGAATTCACCTTTTATAACGTAAAGGTGCTCGGAAATGATCATACTTTTTAATTTTAAAAAAATTCTTCAGTAATTAAGCGTGCTGTTTTAACAAAAAAGGCGCTGAATATTATATTCGCGGTTTCCGACTTAATACTCGCAATAACCAATCGTCTTATATCCATGAATGTATCAGGAAAATCCGTCACTGTTACCGACCCTGAAAATTAGGTCAACACCCGTTGACTTTTAACTACGAACATATCAGTGGCACTCACACGTAGCATGAAAAGTCTGTTATCACGTTCTTAACACACACATTTTGAAGTTTTAATTTAGGAAATTAATTAAAGATGAATCGTTAGGTTTATTCTCCGGCCGTTCGGCCCCCATGGAATAATCTGGTTGCGAATTGAACCCTGAGCTCTCAACCCATAACCAATTACGTTACTTTTCTTAAAGTTCTGAAGTAAATTCGTTTCAGCCATATCGGTCTTTAAGTGTTAACGGAAGACATCAGTTTGATGTATCGGTGTTGTTAACATACAAAACGGATAATTACGATCACCTGTTTCTAAGTTCATGGATCAGATTTCTACTTTAGAAGATAATAGTTGCTTAGCGGTTTAAGAAATTGTTTGCCGTTTGTGGAGCTCGTAGGTTCATTACCTTGTTCGCAAGACCTCTCTTTTGGTTCGTATCGTAAATCAGATGAATACATTCCACCTCCTCATATCCTGTTTCTTTTTTCGTCGCATCCGTTCCCGTATCTCACAGATTTTCTTCTTTTAAGTTCTGAGAGTGAATTTCTCTTTCATCTTTGAAGTCGTTCTGATACTGATGAAGTTCGGTAAAGGCTAGTTAATCTATTCGTTGGCTACAAGAAATGTCTCATGAAAATTGAGTGGGAAGCACACAAGTGCATCTTGTAACTGATGCCGGAAAACACAGACGACCTTGTTGCTGTGAACAGAGACGCTGCTTGTGATTCTAATCCTGTTTATTGTTTATTATGACGAGAGCTGTGTGAGAGGGGCAGAAGCCTAATTTCTGTTCACCCCTCTCTCAGTAGCATATAATAGACATATCGCCATTTAATAATATTGGTAGCGAAAATAACATAGTTAAATAATCACGTGCACTGCGCAGGACATGTCCTGACTTAAGGCGGGGAATATTCAGCTGCAGATGTGAATTCGTATGTACCAAGATGATACGACTTCGCTCTCGGTGCTATTTAATCAATGTGCCTTGTAGAGAGGGTTGCAACATGAGAGGAAAAATAAATGGAATATGAAAGAAGGAAGAAGTTAGTCTTAACGTACCACTCGTTTCGAAATGTTTGCCAAACCGTCTGCGTTCGCTTTAAAATTTAAAGCGTCCTTTGGTTCAACGAAAATTATACTTAGACTTTAGTACATTGTAGTACAAAGGAACACTCAATATGACTTATTTAACCAGAGCTTTATACTCAAGTGCAAACTTTATGTTGCATCACACCGAGTATACAGACAATTTATAGAATGGAACCGTTTGTTTCAAGTCCCTTTAAATAATAGAAGGATCACTCAACACTTCCCGTGGACCACATTGTCTTGTAAACTCTAATACCCTGTCGTATTCTCTGTTGTAAGCTAGAAAGACGTCACGTGACTGCATGGATATGCCTGGAATTATCAAGAGCAAGACAATATTGCGTTTAAGTAAAGAAATTGAAAATTTTACAGCAATAAAAACTTTGAAAATAGATTTTCGCTACAGAAATGTTTACGCAGACATCTAATTGTGACGTCAGATTTCAGTTTTTAACCAAGCGACCGATGAGCTGCATGCTGGTCTATGTTCAGGGCTTCAAGTATTTGCTTGAAGCAAGTGTCCCGTAAGTGTATGAAAGTTGTTGAAGGTCGCCATAAAATATTTATTTTACTTCTAAGTCATTGCCCGAACATGGAGGGATTAGATATATTCATATATCACAGCTGATAAAATGGGCCTGTGTTTCACGAATCACTTTGTACTAATATCACGATAAAACTCGTGGTTGACAAGGAAAATCATATCACGCAACCGATACTAAATTACCGGATTTCGATATAACGGGCAATTAATATAATTAATATAAATTTTAGTCTACGTTGATTCAAAAAGGCCATTATTTTCAAGAAATTCGAATCGAACTTATGTTATATTTTTCAGACAAATCCTTTGAAGGGGAATATGATAAATAAAATGATATTCGTCACTTCTACTCTTTACCTAATATGTTTAGTTTAATTAAAGGATGTGTTGGGCAGGGCACGTAGCACGTGAAAGAGGCGTGTGAAATGCATGTAAAATTTAGGTCGGCAAAGGCTTGAGAGAAAAGGCAAAGTGACGTAGATGGATGCTATAAAATGGATGTAAGAGAAATAAGGTTTAGAGGTGGATATTGGATTTAACTGGCTCATAATAGAATCCAACAACATTTATGCTCTGTAATTCCGTGGCCAGGTCAGTAATTATCGATGTTTCATGGAAGTTCTGCCCCGCGTAATTCGTTCAGAAGTTTGTTAGAATTTTGACCTGCGTAACGAAACCGTCTCGCGTGCCAAGAGAAGGCGGAGAGGAACTATTAAATAAATTCAGCAGTTTTCCTCGCCGCGTATAAACGCCTTGAAATTCGTAGTCCATTTTGTTAACGCCTTTGCACGTTATCAATTAACATGGATGCAATAGTTTGTTTGTACAAGATTTAAGAGCCAAGTCGTGTCATTTCCGTTTCAGCAGGGCGTGGCTGCCTGTTCTGATTCCTGTCGTAAATGCAAAGCTGTTTTTAGTTCGAGATTATCAAGCGACTGCAAAACGTGGCACAGACCGCACCTAGGCTTCTGATATGATGGAAATGGGTCATCTATAACTTTGTAGACTTATTCCATAAGTTTTATTGGCTCTTACTGTCAGTGTCACAAAGGAGATCGCTGTTATACTAAGTTGTGCGAATATAAAGGAGAAATCAGTCTTATTGCCTCATATTGTTCTTACATATGTTTATATTTTATTTAGTGTTCTGTCTGACGACAGGTCCATATGAACAGGATCCTTCCATCCTTTTCTCGGACTGGGACCTGTTCATATACGTTCTTGGCAGATGATCCAGAAGTGGGTTGCCATTGCCTTCTTCTGTGTGTGAAGGGAGTAATTGTTGGGATGCCACGGAGAAACCGGGGAAGAAGCCCCCGGAGGAAAACACGTAGTAAAGCCGATCACAGTGTTTCGTGTTCAACATTTTACTTAGTGTGCGAAATACAATCCCTAGAAGCAAGGCAATTTCGGAAACTTTGTTTACAATCTTCTTGTCGAACTTCTTCTGCTTTAAGTACCCGTAGTGTTCTATTTATTGTACGTTAGCTCGCATCAAACCTGCATTATGTTTGAATAAGTACACGGACGCCATTGTTTGCTGTAAGAATTAATGTAGTAGGGTAATTCTTCAGGCTGAATTTTTATAACGACCCCCTATCCTGACTGAGGTGAATGGAAAAATCTAGATTTACCTTAAAATTTCTCGCAAAAAGATTTTCCTTATCCAATCTACACTTTTATTTTCATGCTTGCATTTCTCTTCCGAAGATACGTAAAAGCAACACGTAACAAATGTTGTGATAGGAGAGGGAGAAGTAGTAATGGTATTGAAAACTCTAAATCTGATTTTTGGCAAAACAGTTTTAGGGAACATTTCTCTTTCATTTTGATTATAAAGGTGCTTGTAGCATCACAGACCTTTTCCTAAGAAGCTCTGTCCTTAAACAAAGACGAAACTCTGAATATTTTGAGCTGAGTGAGACATATCAGTGTGGAGATATTTTCGGCTGTATAAAATTGATTAAAATTTTTTTAAAATCTAATATGCAATTTGTCTTTAATAATTTGAGTACCAGAAGAATTAGAATGCGTACCCATTACAGAACCGGACGTAAAATAAATCCGGTATCCTTTGAATTAGAGTACAATAAAATTGTAATTGTTTATTCGTGCAGTCTTAAAATCCATCGGGAATAAAGTGTGGGATTGTTAATGGAGGATTATTGCGTCTATTTACAACTGTTTTTTTTTTGTACGTAATTTTAACTTTCACGGACGTTGAATATAGAAGTGCTTTTCAATATTTAATCCGCACATGCGTGCTGCTGGAGGAAGTCGAAAGCCAGTATAAAGCTTGCCGAATAATTTATATGCCAACTGTGGCCAGTAAATAAAAAATACGCAGTGGTATAAGTAATTCACAGGTTGCAAGATTAATAAGTGAACAACGATTTAAGGGAGCGGGGAAAGGTTGAGGGGAGGGGATTTTCTTTGACCTTCTAACATGCTGTGGTGTGTTTAATTTATAAAATGTGCACAAATCTAACGAAGCTATTTCTGTGAAATTAGAATTTAACGTCTTTTCGTCTGGTTGAACACATCCACTAAATTAAGCAGTTTAACAATATCAGTATGTTGATATCTTTGTTGTCCAACAAGCATTGTTCAGAGATTGTGCATGGATATATTGGTACTGAATGTTTCCCTAGAAGTATAAAGTAACACAAAAGCAATTTTCTGAAATTCCATAATATATTTTAGTGATTGTTTTTCGCGATTGATATTGGACTTTGGGCGCTAACACTTAGCTAACTCCATTTAGCAGAGGCCTTCTTGAGACGCTATCAATTGTTTAGATAATCAAGATAGATTCTGCCTTTTATGACATCCGAAGTTCCACTGCCCTACTCACAAGAGTCAACACTTCAGCCAGATGAATCCAATTCATATCGTCACAGACAACCATTGTAATATGCACACTTTATAAAATCGAACGTAATTTTACAGTACCGAATTTGTAATCTGTTACTGGATGAAGCGACTATAGCACTGACCTTGAACTCTTTTCGAGGTCTGAGACCTGAAAATTTTTGTGATACGACAGATATGGATTATGATAACTTGTATACTGACTATTAAGTAACTGAAACTTTGTGCTGAGTCACTGTTGTAGTACTACAAGGAAACTGTGGTGGTTTTTATCCCCAAATCCACCGCTTAGAGCCACTTTTCTTCTAAGAGCCATGGTAAATGGAGTCATGACCATGAGAAACATAAATTGCCCCGGGTTGCAGACGGTCGCTGTGTTTTCACGTATAATGGGATGTAGACTCGCCCAGTTGCAGACCCTTTTGAGAGAAGTGGTAGTTTGGGATAAGTTTCTAGCTCAGTTTTCTTGTTCCGTAAGGAGATGTAGTCTTATGACACCTTTGGCTTTATAATAAGTCTTCATTAAGTTATTTAAGGGCGTTTCATCAACCATCGTAACTAGGTGAAAAACCTGGTATTGTTTTTAAATTACTTGAAGAAAGGTGAGATGAACCGAACATGCAGCATGCAGACCTACAGGGAAATAATATTGCACAGACATTTGGTTTGGAAATTTTATATAAAGAGATTACTTTGGAGAATAATTAAAAGTAATGGTGGAGAAATATTGTTTTAAGACGTAAGTAAATTTTCCTGGCTAAGGATGGGATCAAACTTAGAATTTGTGTTGCCTACATAACAGGGGATTTTCAACGCTGTATAGTCTAAGGTACTGAGAAAGCGTCGTTAAATAAACTATATAATATAACAGGAGATTTATCAGCTGAAGAAGTTATGTACCTTGGAGTTGGTTCGCTTCGCTTAACTTTGTTTCAATTTTGTCTCTCTCATTGTAATTACCATGAAATGAATCTTAAGACGATCATTAATCGATAGGAACTTGTGAGGAAACGGTCGTTTCCTAACGGAGTATATTATCCTGCACCTACCTGAGGAAATGTAACTCATTTTATAGCCTTCCAGTTAATTTCTGAACGCAGGGGCGGAAAATGAGTTCGAATGTTGTGCTTGGATGCTGTCCACGTTTGTTAACTTCCTCTCCAACATGCTGATGACGTTAGCTCTGCAGAGAGAGAGAGAGAGAGAGAATCGTCGTTGTCAAGGATATCGCAATGTGGTAAGGAGGTACAGATGTGGAAAAATGTCGTTGCTGTTACAGTGATTTCGTTGAAAATGAAAACAATTCAAAAGCCGCGAGAAATGCACTTTTTTCTTTTCACCGCTCCATAGATTGTGGTCTTCTGGGCAGTGACATAGTGTTCTTGTGCTGTTAGAAGACTACATGGCATCACAACCTAGAACACGATGTCTTTTGGGTTGTTCCGCCATGTAGTCTGGTAGTTTACCAACATTTCAGAGGCATTTGCTGAATCGATCATCAGAATAAACCCCCCAGAAAGTGCCAGAATAGTGTCTTAAAAGACAATTCCAATTTGCAGTCATTCTTCCATTGACGATATGCAGTTGAAAAGTGCGTTTAAATAAATTTATAAACTATAATTTATTTTCTATCTTAGTTAAATTAATGAAATTTTCACTTCAGTAATTACAAATATGATGGTACGCGAACTAAGTAGGAAAATCAAAAGTTAATTTTAACATAACTAACAATTGTCGCAGAACGCATTTGGTTAGTGGTACATTTAATGTGTTGAATTAGAATTAGTAGTACGCCAGCGAAAAAGGTTAGAACCCCTGGTCTAGAATTTTATTTTGAGACACCCGATTAGATCCTTGGTCGAGTTACCGACAGTTCTGAATGAAGACTTTCACGATATCCCAGAATCTGCCCAAGCGAATACCAGGATGACACCTTGAAATCGGCGACGATTGACTCTTCACAAATCCTTACCTCTCTACCGTTCATTCAATGTTCGTGATACAACCTCTGCAGCTGAAACATAATCACTAAATCACCTGAAACACAGTCGGTCTGATAGTGGAAATATTATACTAGAAGATGGCGGTAAGAATTGAGCTGTACCCGTGCTTGTGTAAGGGCGACGATATGAAGGCGTATCCCTGCTGGACATCGAACCTCGTTCGACCGTGCAGTAGTCACTAGCAGTATTGGTTGATGCAAGTTAATATGCTGTGTAAAGGTGCTTGTGTTTTATATTTGGATAGAAGATTAAATTTTTATCTTCTCACTGACAGCCCACACTGAGAATCTCGTTGTCAGTATTAAATTACCAATAAAATTGGACTGAAAGTTCACCAAGGTCCCGTTTCATGAAACTTCCAAAATGTTAAATTTGTATCCAAAAATAATGAATTTAACAATAGGATAATTAAGGAAAGAGAGCTGTGTAGTACACAATGTAATATCACTTTATAGCGTCACTGAACTGCATCTCCGGTTGTAATTAATTTATATCCATGTAATAATATGAACAATGGACTATACTACTTACTGAACTCCATGTTGTTTTGGTGTTTCATGCCTTTTAATTCTTCTACAGGAAAAAACGCCAAGAAGAAGCTGAAATACTATAATAACTTTAAAATGCAATTCTTAAGATAATTACTAACTCTTATTTTATTTTATCGCTAAAACAGTATGAGTGCCAAGTTTACTCCACATGTAGGCAATTTACTTGTGGGTGATTTTCACTAGGCTTCTTATATGGACTGATAAATTTATTAAACTGTGCAGATACAATTTAGGTAAGTGTGCCGAAACGGGAGATCTATTATATGTATATTTATTTGTTTATTTTAAGGCTACAGACTGATTAATCAGTAGTGTATACATCTGAAATATTCCGTAAATAAATTAGTTCATAGAGAACTGGGAATTATTTGTGTTATTTTTCTTATTCGCCCCTCAAATTATTAAGGATTCACAGATGCTTCCTTATGAAGAGTTTCGGTGAGAAACTTTCGGATGTTAAAAATCCAAATATGTCTATGCAGACTGTCCTATAGGATGTAGCATGTAGAGTTTAGCGGGCAGGTAGACTGTACCTTCTAATAAGCCATGAGGAACTCCTGATTGTCTTTTGGAGGGTTATATTTTATAATCTGTTTAGTTACGGAAAGGATGGTCATAATTGTTCCCCTTTAGGGCGTATGACGTCTATCTCTTCAGCACTGCGTCCTTAGCAATGACTTTGAGGGCAACTGAACCTCCTGCTGGTTGCCTATCGATAATTTCTGTATGGGGTAAGACAGCCAAAAGCGTGAAGTTGACTACTCGCACGCATTATATAAGGAGTTGGTGAATATTAAAGATGCCAGGAAAAATAATTTCGTGATATATTTTATGTCTGTGTTGCA
The DNA here is from genome assembly GCF_000696155.1 of Zootermopsis nevadensis. Next base: position 205,350 of record NW_019059926.1, read on the forward strand.
AATGTGTTACGTTTTACAGGAAAATAGTATTGTTGTTTTATGCAACATTACATTTGTATTTGCAATAAATGGACTTCACCACCAGAGGAGGGCCCTTGTAATTACTGGGTTGGCGTACATTCTTCCACGCTTCAAATGTAATCCTTGGAAAAGATTCAGGAAAGCTGACGGTTGCTGTTGATGCGAGATAGGCTACAGACATGACGTTCGATCCATAGCCTCGTTAATTGTTCCACCTGTTACGCCGTGGGTAATGAGTAACCGGCCACAATGAGATCACAGTCAGTGCTCTGAATGTGGGCATATTCTTCTTGTCTTGAATACCTGCAGGTAGAATAATCGCATATTTGATCGCTGAGAATACGGTCTGAGGCCCGGTGATCTCTCCAGCCAATCACACAACGAATCTGGACGTTGCAAACATCGACATTTCATGTTGAACGTCTAGTCACATGGCAACATCAGACAGTGTACTGTCAGTGCATGGATATTTATAACATCATTTTTCACATTAGTTTTAGAAGTGTGTGAAGCAGGATAAGCAATATGAAGCCTTACTATCTTGGAGAATATCTCATTCAATTTTCACAAACGAGGGTTTGACGACCGATACGTTGTGGTATAAGCATTATATCTGCTGAGGAAAATAAAGGCTGCCACTGCAATGTTTAACTTCTGAATCTCAGATCCACTCCGAGGTCTCGCATTTAAGTCTCTCGAGTATTCTGTTCCCTTCAGACTTCCCACTAAAAACCTGTCTGAAGTTTGTGAAATAAAGCTTGAAGCTACTATCGCAGCATGTTCTACCAATAACGAAGGAAAACCATGATCACTTCGGTCAGGCAACCAGTAATCATGTCGAGATCTGAACCTGGTATTTCTCGTGTATAAAGCAGCAAGTGTTCCAACCGCTTCACTGTGACATTCGAGAAATTTTTTGATAATTTTATAACCGACAGTTAAGGAAAAAGTAAATTGAAGTGTTATCATTTACTCGTTAAAATCAGACGCCACAAACCATCCGACAATGGCTAAGTATTTCACTTTTGGGAAATTCATTGTAGAATAAAAGAATCCAACTGTATTTTATCTTTGTTAGACAGGCTGTGGCCTTATGCTACAAGTCAAACTCACTTGTATATTTGACGTCTCTTGTAATTCCACTCATTCTATGACAGTCTTAACAGTATTGCAGTTCAATAATAGATAATGAAAGGGCAGTCCGAGCAAATCCGCACGATGGCAACTGGCAGTTTCCAGTTTAATGTGGCGCAGGTAACCCTCTGAATTGGCCTGTGCGTAATCTTGTTTCCTTGTGTGTAAATCTTGTTCTTTATGGGATACTTTTGTGTCTCCTGTTCCTGACGGCAAGTAACTATTTCAGGAACACAGGTGTTTCAGCGTATCCGTCTGTCTGTTCGACCTTTATGGACCGACGTTAAAGAAAGCGCGTAACATGGACCAGCTGAATCAAATCTTCGTCAGTGGCATAGTCAAAATATACAGCGACCCCACGAAACATGGATTCAGTTGTACCAATATAAATAACAGTAAAGTGTACTTTGAACATTAATAAAGTTTTCTGTCAACAGCCTTGAAAATGAGGACGGAGGTGGTCCTCGAAACGTCGGCATTTGATCACCAATTAACACGGCTGATAGTCCGAGAAGACTTTATTAATGAAAGCCACCGTGAAAGTTTCACATCATATACTTTGAACATGTTTCATATTATTAAATTGTATTTTTTCTCGTCATTTTGTGGTGACTTTACGATACAGAATATTTGATGAAATGTAGAGAAATGGGAAATTATGCTTTGTTGAGCGTGTAACATCTTCGCAGCTTTGTGTGGACTATCGGTATTCTCTTCAGAATGGATCGAAAACCTACACTTTGCTAGGGGGCGGAGATAAAAAGGCTGACATGGAAACAAATGAAAGAATACGGAATGTAATCGTGGAGCTGATCTCGGCAATTGAAGCCCAGATGCCAACTAAATCCTGACCAGTGTTCGGGAGTGCGATATAAAGGCACAGTCGTCACGAAACGCCCTTGACAAGTAGCAGCGAGGTCTCTCCACACTCGGGCAATTTGCAGTCTGAATCTAAATGCTTTTCAGCATACCAAGGCATCCTGAGAATGGAAACTCCAGTGGAAATATCGCAGTAAAATTTATTTTTTTCTAACATTCCACACACTTTTTCTGTTAGTAGTACGAACTTGATGTTTGGGTTAAAGTACCGATTATCTACTGGGTATTTTTTCTGAAGCTCCATCTGGTGACGAAATGAAGAATGTGAGGTTTTTAGGTTTAGGGGCAGATTTTAAAATTACCAGAGGTGATGAAGCGTTTGAGCATAATTTTCTCTCAGCCATTTTCGGAAACTGAAGAAATTCAGTGTTAGTTAGTTTGACAGTCAGGCAGTAGGTTATGCAGTCGCGTAGTTAACTAGTTAGTTTTCTGGATTTTTTCGTTAGCGACTTAATTAATTAACTTTCAAGTTCGTCAGCTAGAAAGTAATAGTTTATATAAAGTTTAATAATATTGCTGAA
>NW_019059926.1:213721-223989 GCF_000696155.1 Zootermopsis nevadensis
AATCTGTTGAAGACTTCAGTATTTCAAGAACTAACCTTAGTTTTCTTTGAGTCTACCATCGTTATAATACGAAATACAGTCACACTTGTATAAGAAATACGTAAAAGAAGAAATAAAAGATAAAACAAAGAAAAGACTAAAATGTGCAGTAGGAAACAAAGGGGGGGGGGAAATAGAAGACGTGCTTAAAATGTGTAATGTATTAAGTAATTCATTTATTCACTTTATCCTTCCGGACTGAAACCTTTTAATTGCATATATTATTTATGTATCTGCTAAGTGGACTAACCTTGAACAGGCTGGGGTTAATTTTGTTGAACATATAATGTTAAAGTAAAAACATGCGTGCGCACGCTATGCAATCAAGTTTTGCGTGTTGATAGTCACAGTTACAGGCGAGATCAAGGACTTATAGATGAGAACGCATACATTTACATAGTCTGTGTTAAATAATAAGTTTTTGTATGAAATATGAATTTAATGATTTTAAATCTAACAAGGTTGAGGGAGAGAATCGAGTGTCAAAAGATGCCGCAGACCTCGAAATGATTCCCGGCATCTCTGGTTGAAGGCCGGCCATGTAACAACAAAGACCTGCCAGCGGATATTTACTCCTTTACTTATGTAGTCTGTATACGATTTGGGGAGTCTTGAGAAAGACTGAGAATAGTATTATTTACGTATATTCCTCCGTTTTCCTCACACACAGCAGCTGGTTCGTTGGTGGAAACTTTTAAGTTCCTTCTTCTGTAATTCCCTTCATTCTTCTGTTACTTAATCTCTCTCAGCTCTACGTTCCTCCCTCAGGCTGGCAGATCACGACAAAAATATATTTTTTGAGACAATGGGTAAATGTTTAAATGTATCCATAGACAGAATGTTAAAGACGGAGAATCCCTAGACAAACAACCCCCAAGGCTGTGTCGCCCACGACCGATCCAACACTGACAGATCAGGTCACGAACCGGGTTCGTTTGCTGAGAGGTCTATTCCTTAGATAGAAGACCGAGGTCGTCAGGCTCGGCCACCAATGCGTTTTCCTGTCTGGAAGAAACGCCCAAACATAAAAAACAAAACAAAAGACACTCGTCTTTAATTAATCACTGTTACTCCAATACCGATTTCTAAACCTCTGCTTGTCATGACAGTAAAGTCAGATGCTATTAGTGGAGCAGTGTCTAGTACTAATGGAAACCATATGACAGCTGGGATCAGATATAAATTTATGCTGCGTTGTAGACAAGTTTATGAACATACAAAGGTCTCTCTTTCCATCCCTGAATTCATTTAATGTTATAATAAACGACTACGTGATACAAACTGTAACTGTTTCATGTGAATTGTGTGACTATGATTATTTATCACTCGACTGGTAAGTCCAGTGCGTGAAGTAACTCATTCAATAATTTACAGTTTACCCTTCAAAATTATTCTTACTTCCAACACTTTTGTTATTGTATAAAGGGACAACACACTTATATGTCTTAAAATCTAGAAAAGGTTAGGTAAAGATATCCCAGGTTCCTAAGTATTTACCACCACAAAGACGTATATAAAATAAAAATAAACATTTCTTGAATCGCGTAGTCTTGTCAAGAAGAAAAATTGAATAACTGTAGTCCGATATCTGTCTTCAGGATATGGAAAACTGAAAGTTGTGTCCCGATGTAAATAGTAGGTTTCCGTAATTCCTCTAGCTGAGTTTCGAATAAAGTACTTCTGAAACACAAGTCTAGTGAGTTGCCGCAACATCACGCTAAGTGATTTTCTCTACAAATTAAATCATGTGTGCCGTCATGTGCCTGTGACAAATTAGGGTTTGCCGCGAGTGAAAAATGTTTGCTGAACACGGATTTAAAGCGTAAACGATAAAGAAACACACGCGCGGTGAATGTGGACCAGCACATTTATATCGAAGCGGGAGAATCAGAAAATAAGTCCTGATATGAAATTATACGATATTAAAAAATGTGAGTCGAGCAGACAATTCATGCTGTTCACAGGTGAAACTCCAAGAAAGAGAAAAAAATATATTAAATTATGGATTTAAATATTCAGAAAAGCAGTTAAGTAGGTGATTTTAGTGAAAGGTAAAATAAAAATTCTCCCATTGCCTAAGCACTACACCGTGAAGTTCTATGGGCGTGGGCGTCGTGGAGGTGAACATGTGTTTATTTTTAACCTCGACATTATTTCTCGTCTTAACCAATTTCCTTAACAGAATCATGTACATTCACTGTTCTCTTGCCCACTGTGTAGGCCTGACAGTATGTTTTCTGTGTCTTCCCCATGCTTCTGACAGTTCTAACCACATTATACAATTATTTATTTTATTAACCTTCCCTCCGACCATCTGAGTGATTATATTATTTAGGCATTTCATATAACAGTCCCTAACAAAGGCTTCGTTAAGTTATGAAAAGGCTGAACAATTATTACATAAAATCACAGCAATTGATGACGTAAATGTTTCAAGTTTTAAATATTTTTTATAATTTTTGTGTTTTTGATGTGATGGTCAAAATATAATTGAGTGGATTTGATAAGAAATGCGCCTGATCTGTTGTTAGCTTTTCTGGACGTAATTCAGCCTAACTGAAGTTTCTGCGTCTTTCCTTACAAAATACTGCGATATTTATTAACACGCAGGGGGGATATGAAAAATACTTATAGAATATGAGTAGGCCACGCTGAAATGAAGATAGCACTTTAGTAACTTACGCGTATATATGGTGATAATATTAAAAGGGTCTTGGACAAGTGGAGTGTGAACTCGATTCGGTTGTCCCAGGAGAGTGTTCGTCGGTGGTCGTCCTGAACAACGCATTTGTTAATTATCGGGCACCATAAAAGCCAGGGATTGATTAACTAACCAAGTATCAGCTTCTCCAGAAAGACCTTGAACTTGAAGTAAAGTGTATGCAATTAGAAATTACATGTTACCGTGTTGCATGAAAGTGATGTTAGGATTTTTGGTTATATCTGATTTATGCATAACGTACTGGTAAATGTTGATCTTACTTGCAAATAAGTTTCTATGTTTGCTGTATACATGTGGCGTTTCTTTGTGCGCATGGCAGATGTGTGGTGTTGCCTGTCGTATTTGTGTATCTCGCAGACAAGAGATTGCATGTAGTTATGCATATTAAGACGTTCTAAATATATTAATTGCAGCGAAAAAGATTGAATCGGTGTGCCCCCTCTTGACGTCATCTGTGGGCCCCAGAGCGTGAACAGTTCACCTTCTGTAACGTGTAGAGTGCACTGGTCTGTTGAACTTGGCTTGTCTGTCTTCCCGACAGACTAGATACTACTCTTTCTTCATTTTCTTCCTATTACTACTACTACGACAACTAATTCTACTTTTTGGTGTGTTTGTCGGATACCACTCTTTCTTCATTTTCTTACTATTAATACTACAACTCCTTCTATTACTACTACTACGACTACTAATTCTACTTTTTGGTGTGTTTGTCGTCATGGCGGTTGTGCGTACAGCACCTTCCCACAATAAAAGGCGAATACATTTCTCCCCTATAACCAGATCCGTTCCACCGCGTGTCCTGCCTGTGTTTGGCTGCTGAAGCAGTTGAGAAAAATTTGCAAACAGGAAATCCTAAATTCAATCTTCTGTCCATCTCTCTCCAGGATACTTCTGGCTACAAACTTGAGAATTCATCAGGAACCACTTCGGAAACCCTGAATTAACAAAGCTCCAAGAAATTCCCCAATAGACTCGTAAAACTAAACTTTTATTGATTTCATAATGACCTTCATTCGAGTTCTTAGTGACTGAGAAAGTCGCTCGCTTCATTTAACAGCTCTTCAGCCGTACAAAGTCATCATTCAGTTCAATTAGATTACTTGTTATTTGCGCTGGTGCATTGGACGTCAAGAAACCCTGTCGAGGAGTAGCACAGATAACTTCATTCCGCCTCTGTCACGTTTAAATTAGTCATGTTACACACAAGCAGCGTCTTTCTTTCTGCAAAGAATCCAATACTAAGTCGTGATACGGTCGGGGTGAGGAGGCGATACTTTTTAAATTCTCGTGTAAAAATAAAAATTTTGAGCTGTGCTGTGTCTTCATTGTCGATGACATATTTGCTATTCTGTCTTCGTATTTTTTTGCAGAAAAGTTGTATGCGTATCCCCCCAAAAGAGCCCTTAATTAACATATTCACATCGTCTTTTGTAGAATTAGTAGTTTATAAGCTGTCGTTAACGAAGCGAGCTCAACGTGTAATTAAATTTAAAGGTTTCAACTGTGATAAGAAATACATCGATCTCGATATTTTAGCACACGAGTCTTTCACCCTTTAAAACAGAGTATGTTGATTGGTTTTGTATGTTTCTCGGTGTAAACGGAGATCATTTCTTAAACAGCATTGACCAGCTGATATTCGTAATGGTTGTGGGTTGTACTTTTCTTCGAGGTAAGGCCTGAATATTTAAATATTATTAATATGGTCTTCGGCTCCAGAAGGAAAAATATTGCATTTAAAAATTGCTATTCTTATATTTCAGTGCCTTTGATAATATATTGATATATTTAAATAACATACACCAGCACATTTATGACGTTTTGAAATAAAACTGCGAAACAGACAATTGAACAAGAAGAAGTACATAAATGTTGATCCTGAAGCGGATTATATACTTGGATATAAACCTACAGAACCATGAATCAGGCGATTGTAAATTCCACAGTAATTTATACGTCCGATAATTTTAAATTCAACTCAATTCTTTATAATTTTAATAACTTATGTGAAACTATTATACGTAGTTTGGATCAGTGTGCGGTGTTCTAATTTCCACATTCGTGTTCGGTAGTTAGTGTCTAAATCAAATATATGCTCGTGTTAATGAAAATAACAGTAGACCTAAATGTCTATGTACTGTAATGTTGTCTGAAACTACACAATTTTATGAATATTTCGCGATGTAATAATAAAGCTTGCCTAGTACTGATATTATATGGCAGCTCTAATTTGTCAGTATTGTTAACGTAATAATTTTGTGTCATACTTTTAACAATAACTGTATTTTAGTGCTATTTATTTCGTAATGGAAATATGCTTGCGTCACTGTTTTCCCGTTGTTTGTGCATATTCCCACTGGATGTCACTAGCTACCGGTAACTCGTATCTACTTTATATTGCACCGTACATCCGTACTTCTGTTAGCTATTCCTGTTTTTCTCTGTTGGAGCTTTGTAGTAAATAAACTAAAATAATTACGAATATCGTTCCTTCTTTCATAAATATTCAGTTGGAATTTATATATTATAATAAAAATTAGTTAAATTCCTTCTAGGAAATTTACGTACAAAACGAGACAATAATATGCATGACCAATGGTATTAAAACGTGCCAGAATTTATTTATTTGATCTGTATAAAAAATAGTACTACACACTTCAAAGACGTATTCAGATTTTCCTCACGTATATCATGGTTTTATCCAGTTGTATCTGTGTAACTGTATCTTCAGACATCTTATTAGCATTTATCTATTCAGTAGTTAATACAATAAGTACTGTATCATTCAAGTTAATAACCACTGTGTGGGAGTATTCGGCTTAATTATCGTACAAAACAACAGAGCGCCCTCAATTTACACTGCTACAGATAACATCTGTTCATCTTTTCTTATTTCATTCTCCATTACTAGGCTGTAATAGGTTATTACTCAATTGGTAGTACAGAGATAAGCTTTAGTGTCAGCGAGGTGGTCGGTGTGTGGCTTTGTGAAGTACAATGAATGAATTTCTTACAGTGTTGACTCCGTGCATAAGATCCACTTTACACGAGTTTAGAAATTTATAAAAGCAAGGCGCGACTTACGACCACAGCCTCACAAACAATATCGAAATTACTGGTTCTGTATTGCTGTGTTATTCTTAGCCGCCAAGGTAAGCATACAAACACGCACACATAATACACAACTATACATACACGTAGTACTTAGAATGTCTGTGTTAATTATAGCCCATCTGAATTTAACTTAATTATTTAGGGCACAAATTATGGACAATTAATTTTGTCGGAGTGCAAAAATAATGTTTGAATTTAGTGAAAATGTATATGGCTACGGTTACTGTCAAATATCTGCTAATAAGTGCTTCAAACGAGTCGAGTGTGAATGATGGGCTCCTTTCAGACAGAGCAGTATTAATAAGACCATGTAGTCAACCAAGTAATTTGAAATAGGCACATTTATGAAAATATTTGGTCTAATTTCAGCACGTCAGGCGGTAGAGTTTATTTAAATGATTACCTAAAATTCTGTTCATACCTCCAAGGAATCACACAGCATCCACTTCACAGAAGAATTTTTAGAAAAAATAATTGCTTTTTGTACTGACAGTCAAATGAACCCACAGATACATTACCTGGGCGAATCGAACATAGCACCCATATGCTCAGAAATCTGCTCTAGGTTTGAGTCCCGCTGAAGATGTTTTGTTTAGGAATCTTTTTCTTTTTGAAATGATATTTAAAAGTACATATCGGGCAATAAGAACTAATATGAAATGTATGCATTTGTCAGACTTCCTTGCAGCAAAACAGCTGACATTCTGATAGTTTGTGCATAAAATTTGTATTCTTCAGTTCTTACGATGGCGACAAAGAATTAGAGGACTTCAATATACTTCGTCGCCGTGAAAGCTTCAGATCATACAGAATGAGAAGATCTTTTAGAAACTGACCTCCATTCTTGCATAACATTTGCTGGTTACCATGGGTACAGCGCATTCAGAATCGACCTTTAGCGCTCGTGTTTTAGATGTAGATTTCATCTTCGTATAATGAGTACAACTGCAGAAACGATGGATTTCATTGGCACTGCTAAACCTTGTCAGTCTCTCTTATTTGCGTAATGAATAATGACTTATTAGCCCATTGCATGTAATTACAAGGTGATAGTTGAAATTTATGACACCCATCTACCTGGCAAAATATCCTATTACGCTTTTACTTAAACCCATAAAAATAAGAAAGAAACTTTTTACTGCTCTGTGGGATGTGCAGCGAAGTTATTAATTTTAATTTGCTGTTGTCTTTGACGTAATTAAGGCAGTACTCGGAGGGAGCCGCTTTCCTTGTGCCCTTGTTTTTGTATTGTTATTATTTTTATGTCGGGCTAAAACAACGTTTCAGTGCCTTGTAGATCCCATCACAAACCAAACACTTTGTGCTTTGTTTCTCTTTTAAGTTTACAAAAGAATCCTGTCCTTTCTTCTGATGCAATTGTGGATGATTGTGCCCTGACCCAGTTACGGCTATCAGCATAATTCAATTACAAGCACTACTTAACCGATTTACATGCCGATTGTGTTCTAGGTTTTGAAGTATTTTATTCTTGTACGTGGTTACGAACGTGTCATGGAAACATGCTGCCTTTATCTTTAGGGTAGTGACGTTGGTATCTGCATACAGCGTACTGGCCAGAAGGGCGACCATGACAAGCCTACTTGTTTAATTTTTAATTTCTATATCATATTTCCAGGCGTAGAGTGAGTTCACAAAGACCGTTTCTAAGTGTTTTGCTGCTTCTTGTATTCAATTTTATAAAATGATCTTGGAAGAGTTGGTACGGCTTTGCAAGTCCCGTCTGTGTTCCATATGAAGTACCTAATTTATCTGTGTTCAGCATTGTATAAGGTGGCTTGGATCGTAAACGAAATTAAATCCATAAAACAAGAGGAACAAAATTGGTTTTTGAAGAAGTAGGATAGGCGGAGTTTGCTCGTGGCCCGGCTTTACATGGCCATTTGCCCAATGGTTTTATGGTTAGCTTTAAAAGATAGTTAAAGTCAATACGCGGATGGCCTCGGATTCTAATTATTATTATTACAATACATAAAAGGAAGATATAAAATCTTCTAGTTTGACCTTACTAATAACATAATTTTATTTCTTTTTTCCTTGTAACTTATTAAATTTTGAGAGACTTTTATACGTTAGACAGGGACGGAGGAGAGGAAGTTGTCACGATGAAACCATCCGCCCTGATCTATCGTTTGGCTGTGAAGTTTACACGTGTTATTTCAAGTTTCTTGTTGTGTGTTGCTGTGTTTAAAAACATCTGTTTTACCGATGAAACAGTGACAACTATGCAGCATGATAGGTGCAGACTCTCGGAAGTATTTTTGAATAATCTTAGATCAAGTGAATTAAACACACGTGCATTACGGATTCAAGTGAAACAACGAGAAATTCTCAGGAACGTTAGTGGACGACCTAGTGAAAGGCAGGAAGAGACGATTCCGACTTGTTCTGTGTAATAACTTCGTACGTCGGGATCTACTGAGTGATACCTCTGGTGTTACAAATGATAATGTACCACAAAGAGTTAAGTAACGTAATATATTGCTTTTTTTTCCACGTACTGAAAGATTTTTTTACATTCCATGATGAATAAATGGCAGATCTCTCTAACTTCAGTTTAGTGCTGTTCAAGGGAACAAGGGATGTCGTCCCGTGTAGTCTGGCAAAAGTTTACTGACGTTTCAGAGGTGCCTCAATCATCAAGACACTGATGATGAAAGCATTAGCACCTCTGAAACGTCGGTAAACTTCTACCAGACTACACGGCCCAACATCCATTAGAACGTGAAATATAAATTAGTAACAAATACTTACGTCTCACAATCTTAAAACTTTGCATAACATGTAGTGTATTGAAATATAAAAATAAGCATACAAACTTTTAACACTAACACTAAAGTTAAGTTACAATAATTATCGTGTTATGGTCATGAAGAAATTAGTGTCTACCGCTACTGTCTGAGAATGTGTGACGTTTAGCGCGGGAAGTTTGAACTAGGTCGTAGTTAAAAAATTTTGCCGGTCTACTATGTTGCATTACGTGACGGAAAATAGACTTTATAGGTCTCGAAATCCCCTGCTTAAGTACGTGATTTTAATGCTGTAACACAATATGGACTCTACAGACTGAGTTATAAAGGGGACACAAGATTGAAAAATTGATAAGAGAACTAAATTTATATGCACCCGGTCGGCCCCGTGGCTGCGTGAGCACGATTTGAGTACATACAGCTAAACCCTAGCATAGGAAGTTTAGGTATCAAGGGCACATACATTCTTGTTCTGGACGGAAGGACATTTCCACTGCAGTATTATGGTGCCTGTAATCGAGTGTGCTGATGATAGTGATTGTGACGCGCGTGCAGTTTGTGACTCTGCGGGCGTGTAGCACGATTTCTGTAGGGCTGGTCACGATGATGTCCATCCGTTCACTTATCTCTTACATATTTTGTCCTGAATAAGTTTATCATTTGTTCTGCCAAAACAAAATATCGCAGACCACGAAGGTATACGATGACTAAATCGATTAAACCACGTCAGGAAGATTCTAGAATCATCAACAAGAATCATGCTGTAAGACAGCTCTTGGGGAGCATACGTGTAGATGGGAGGATAATATTAAAATTAGGGCTTAATCCTGTGGGCTGGATGTAACAGACTCAAGGTAAAGTCCAATATAAACTCTTTAATTAATTATCGTTTTCCATAAAAAAACAGAAAAGGTTTTACCGGCTGATGTTAACTTCTCAAGCAACACTCTCTGCTATGACTTAAAGTCACAGTTATGTTGTTAAACAAAGCTGTCACTGCAGCCATAACTTAGGTACAATGTTTCATTATCTTTGTTAAAATATGTTTCATCTTGGTGAATATTTAATGACAGAAACATAGCATGTGTCGGACCTAAATGGCCATGAACGAACGATCTTGTTTCAATACATTGTAAAATTTTGTGAATGTTGATAATATCTGGATATTAATATGTGAAGTTGCTGTTTGTCATGGAATGTGATTTAGTTCAGTAAAATCGTCTCTAAAAACTTTTTAATCCGAAACTATGATAATCCAAATGAATAGTTGATATGTACGTAGTGCGACGTAGAGCTTAAAATTCCTTGTACTTTCATTTAATGTTTATCGCACAGAGACGGGTTTGAAATTAAAAAAAGTTGTTGCGATGAACCGCTTTTAAGAAAAGAATTCTGAAATTTGATTTGAACTGCATATAAAGTTGGGAGCGTAGCGGACGGATGTGAATCGATATTAAATTCGCTTAACTTTTTGTGTATCCCCCCCCCCCCAACAATACCAAGTACGGTCTAAATCTGTCGAGTAGTTTTCGAGATGGAACAGAAACGACGTACGACAGAAATATTTGAAAACTCGACTCCGGATCATTTTAGATTCGGTGATGTTTTGATATACGTGCATG
>NW_019059926.1:224052-243672 GCF_000696155.1 Zootermopsis nevadensis
AGCTATCGTATACTGAGTAATAAATAAAAGGTTTAGCCGGAGCGGTGTATCCGCCTTCCATCCATTACCTATCCGTGGCGACGGTTCGACAGATGTGGTGAGAATACGGTATCCATCCGCACCACAACAAATTGCATTGGTGCGGCTATAAATTACGTATCGCCCAGCCTGCTCTAATTTACGATCGGAAATAACCTCCCTTAAAATTGCAATCTCTTTTCCAGCATCTGACATAGGAGGTCGAAGGTGAAGGTCTGTAGATAGAGCAAGTTCTCACTTGGGCACTTCTTGTGTGCGTACATTACCTACAATACAGTATTTCCTCGATTTTAAGACACTATCAAATGCAAGACACACGCCGATTTCATTAATTTTAAAATGTGAAGAAGGAAAAAACTTCTTAAAATCGACATCCATCATGCCATCCGCAAGAAATGCTTGTTGTGGGATAAGATCTAATTAAGAACGATATTATTACATGCAGGTGTATTGCTAAAACTAAACTCATTCTGGTTCATTAATTTTCTATATTTTTTTTCCTTTGGGTTTTTTATGTCTTTCCGTTTTCGACTACTATCATAATCATCATCGTCAGCCAATGAACCCGAAGAATTATTGTTTCAAACTTGGGATGAACAATTTAAGCTGCAATCATAGACACTAATTGCTGAAAGCGCATAGGCCGCGGAAAACTGGTGATTGGACATACCAGTACACCCTACTTTAATAAATACTTTAATAAATACTTAAATACGATTGAATCACCCCCTGTTAGAATTGTAATCGAACTTCTATCTTCCGTTAACTATAACTACATACATTCTCTCTGAATAATACCTTGGTCCAGATACTCTATGTCCTGACAGGTTCTCGAGAATTTTTCCGCACCCTAGAGGCAAATTCCAGAGTAGTACCTTGTGCCTCCTTTCACATAATTTCAAATTAATCATTCACAAATTATCACATTATTCGACGCTGTATAATCTGATCTACAAATATCGTCGATGAATAAACCGACCTAATATATACTCTGCCATAATTTATTTTCGATTGGAGACGTTTTATAGGTGGAAAAATTTCTTTAGCGAGCTAACGTGCCCAGTTATAGAGCGGCTTTTATCATGACCCCTAATAAGATATTCACGATAAGTGTCAATTACGCTTACAACGCGGGTACTGAAGCCGGCCCTGACATCTACGACATGGTACAGTGCTCTGCGCTCGTCCCGTTTAAAGATTTCTTCTAGTCGTCAAAAGGGGACAGTGTTGTCAGCATAGTATGTTACCGCCATCTGGCGGCCGATTCACCTAGTTATTGAGACGTTCACGGTTGCTCTGTCGAGAACAATGTGTCTGTCGTCCGCCGCTCAAATGAGCTGCAGTGCTCCGTGCTATAAATAAGACGCACGTAATCATTAACTTTTCTTCCTCGTTGTCGACAGAGAGTGCAAAATTGATTTGTTAAGAGCTGAATACGAGTGACTATCGCAGAAAAGCTGATTAGAATTCTGAACAACAGATTAATTTGGCGTAATGTTTCCATTTAAATTCGGAGCAAATTCCATATTGATAGAACTTTTTTTTACTAATGATGTAAAGTGTGATTGGTAACAAATTACATCGTAAGATACAGTTTAGAAGAATATGTTGTCTGTGGACGACTGTGTGTAAGTCAGCTGCACAATTTTGCTATTTGCTCATCGAAATTCCATTAGAAGCTGTCAGAACAGGAGATAACATCTGACCTGTCTACTAGACAGCTGTTTGAATAATTCTTGGCCATTTCTGTAACGACCATTGCGATTCAAGCGTTTATGACACCCACTGAAAAAAATGAGAATATCCTTTTTTACAGGTTCTGTCATTAACTCATATCTCCTCTCCCATTTGAGGGGACAATTCCCGTCTGTTAACCCACAAGTTTATAAGAGTGGAGTGCGTTTTAATGTCCGTTTCCGGTTTAACTGGTCCTGTTGTAATTATTTTGTAGCAGATGTCACTGAGAGATCTCGTAGTGTGAGACTCAGTCGTGGTAGCAAGCTCTGCGAACTCAGTATTTTTAACGTTTGAACCATTCGAGACAATATTGGCGGGGAACCTCTTGGAATATGATCATTTGGAAAACTAAAAAGGAGATGTAGGACATGAAGGATTTTAGTAAAATATGTTGCGAGGATGGAAAAATGGATTAATCTGGATCTGGATCTGGATCTGGATTCTGTCCACTGACGGCTTTGATGTTAGCGGCATTAATACCATGATATTTCATACAGGTGATTGATTGGTTAGCTATTTAGCTACTGTAGATGACTCCAGCTGTCGACTTCTCGTAGTGACTCGACACACAAAAGCTGATAAGAGACTAGCTATTCCAGCAACTACATATCATGTTGCTACGTGTTCAACTTGACATATTTGCACAATGATGTTATCAAAATATTATAGATTTATGGCATGTATAGCTGATAAGGCCACCTAGATAAGACTTGGTTGATAGAATGGGTTTCCGTGGTTCATCGTGAGAATGCTCTGTGTAGAAGTATTAACCTCTTGCGTTTCATTCACGCAATAACATTTCTGCGGGTTCGCACGAATTTTGAGTACGGTATTCAGGTAAAACGTTATGCCTGTTTATTGAATTGTGTGCTGTGTACCTGGAGTTTTTGTTCAGGTCACTTTTCTAACTTTCCAGTAAAAATCGCCCTGATGATGGAGGCAGCAAGGATATCTGAAATGTCGGTAAACTTTTACCAGACTACACGGCGCAACAACCCAGAATACGGCCATCTTCAAACTCACCGCCGTGAAAACCTCAAATCCTACAATCGTTGCATTAAGTACGAAATGCATCGGTCTTGTTATTATTTTCCGATTTTAAAGAAATTTGAAGTTTTCGTGGCGGTGTGCTCATGATGTGATCTTTGGGTTGTGAAACAGAGTAATCTTCTGACACTTGCCGACGTTTAGGACGAACATTGCAACATTTATGTTTGGAGAAATATACGTGCAATATGGTCGATGCCCTGATTTTAAGAAATAGTGATTAAAATTGTTGCCTAGAGTCTGAATATGTTTCTACCCTGATCGTAGCTAACGTTCTAAATACTTACTTCCTTCTTTTGTTTGTAGGTTCCACAAGAATACGAAGCAATGCACCAGCGTTTGTTAACATTTATAGTGCTCCAAATGGCCACCTTGATCAGAAACGAACTCTTAACATCTGAACAACGATACATTGCTCTGTGCTTGAGGTCTGTCATACGTCGAAACTTCACACCAGGACAATCTCTGATCGTGTCATTTCCGAAAAGCGGGTGTCAAGGATCTCAAACATCGCCAAAGTGTGACTCCTCACAATTAGTTAATTTCGTCTTGGAAAACACACATCAGGACGTACTTTGGCCACTCCAAGTGTTTCAGACAGAATTTTTAAATCTCGAAATGTCAGATGAGCAACTTCGCATACACCACAATTACGTGATTTTCACGTGGCCAGAAGAATTTGACGTAATTGGTACTTTAGTCACACAGCTGGAGAAACTGCAGTCTGTCGTGTCTTGGAACCCGCGAGCGAAGTTCTTTATCGTTGTAACTGAAAATTATATCAGTCCCGCTAACATATTGGCTCTCAATATTTGTGAAACAATGTGGAACATTAACAGAATTGTCAATGTTGTTGTAATGGTTCCAGATCCTGATTACCCGAGGCTGGGCGCAAGAATCCATATTTTGAATTTATATACGTGGTTCCCGTACGAAGCAAAAAGTTGTGCGAAGCTAACGAACGTTGTTCTAATGGACCAGTGTTTGCCTGATGGCGACGGACAATTGTCCAACAACGCACTTCTGTTCCCTAACAAAATTCCTAATAATCTTCAAGGTTGTCCAATCAGGGTATCTACTTCAGAGTTGATACCTTACGTGATTTCAACAAACACTTACGTGGATTCAGACGGAAGCACTGTTTACAACTACAGGGGTTTGGAAATAGAGTATCTTCTCCTTTTAACCGAAGCAGCAAACCTGACGGTTGTGTATCTCCCGCTTGCAGAAGGCGATGTGAAGGACACCCATCTACAGCAGTTAGTGGAGGTATCCATGGGAATATCTGACGTTGCTATTGGTCACTTCCCTTTGAACTCAATTCTCATTCCATTCGCAGACCCTACAATAACAATTGTGTTTGATGACCTGAGATGGTATGTCCCATGTCCCAAACCTGTCCCGAGAGTGGAGAAAGTTATGGGATTGTACACTTTACCTGTTTGGTTCTGTATCGCCTTAGTATTCATTCTGACTGCTCTTACTTTCTGGCTGTCAGCTAATGCCCCCAACATCACTTTGGTGACCGAATCATCAACTTACAGAGATATGTTGCAGTGCATCTGCGTCGTTTGGTGTGTTTCATTGGGTACGCCTGTGCCAAAGATGCCAAGAAGCCCCAAACTTAGGGCCCTTTTTACCCTCCTTCTGTGCTATTGCTTTGTAATGGGCATTGTGGCCCAAGCCTTTTTCGTTTCCTTCCTTATAAATCCAGGCTACCACAATGATATAAATAACTTTGACGAACTCGTGGAGTCAGGGTTGGTATATGGCAAAGAGGATAGTCTGGAGTTCTTCCTTCGTCTCGCAGATTATCATGAACAAGAGATGTTCAGATCTCATGTAGACTGTTCTGATCGACATAAATGTCTGGAGCGTTTGTTTGTAGAGGGAGATATCACAATGTTGTCCCCGATAATTGATGTGGTCTACGTTCTATCGCATATGGGCATGGCTAAAATTAAAAAAGTACTGTGCACGTTGAATGATAACGTATTTCCTTTAGACATTTCCATATATCTAACTAAGGGTCATCCTCTTTTGGATTTATTCAACGTGGCCATCAGACGTTGTACAGAATCAGGGCTTGTTGTAAAATATTGGTCCGACCTGATATTTTATACTAATTTACAAAATGTGGACAGATTTAAAGAACGAGGATGTGAAGTCTGCAGTGACATGTACTTCGTGTTTACACTTTCCCATCTAAAAGTTTCTTTCTTTGTTCTTGTATTCGGGCTTGTAGTGGGTTTCATTGTGTTTGTGGCCGAATTAGTTTACAGGTGTCGTTCTGAATCACACAGACTGTCCACGAGCAAATACGGGCACTGACTCGGTCGGGTCAATAACTACTGCAGTTTCTCTCCGAAAAATGTTTGATCATGATTGAAAACTGCATGGAAGTTTCTGAATACGTTGCACCTCACGTGTGTGTTGATGTTAACAACGACCTATGGTCAGTAGTTTATAAACTGCAGGATATCCATACCTGACAGTCTTCAAAATTGATTTGTTGTGTCTAAGACCTGCTCTACGTTAGGGGTAGACTATATAGCTCATACTACAACACACAGACAGCCAACTTGCAGTGGCAAGAAATCTCGAAGAATTACAAAGATTCCGAGGATCAACGTAGATTTTCTTAGTTTTTAGTGTAAAAGATGATCTGTTTATTGTTCAGTGGTTCAGGAATTCGATAGTTTTGAGTGATTTTGTCAGATGCGTAAATAAAATATGTGTTCTGCATTGACAATGAGTTATTTCTTGTCTCTAATTTAATTTAAAACATGTGTAATTTTGGTCCGATTTGTGACACGTCAGACCATTGCTTTAGATAAAGTCTGTTACCCCCTTGGTTTGAGGGATGTGTGTGCTAGGCACGTGGAAACCGTTGTAAGATTTCTTCGTTTCTGTTCTTAATCCGACGTATTTGTATTAGTTGCTATCGTTTAGGTCGGGGTGATAGACTTCACTTATATTGGAACAGAGATATCGCTTCTGAGAGCTTAATGATACGAGTTTTAGAACTATCAATTTTACTGGCGTCGGCGTCTTACAAATCCTGTCGACAAAATCTCCACAGTAATTGAACGTCACTAAGTCACCATGAGTTTACTAAGCCTGGTAGCCTTTGTTCGATTGTGAATAGTAGACAGTTGAACGACGCTGTATTAGCTGCAGAGTTTATTTAGTACTGAATGATACGAGAGTATGATCACGTGAGAACTGAAAAGTACTGGGGAAGAAACAATGATGCTGAACTTGTGTTAGGCGTTCTTGGAAGGCATGAAATAGGCGACGAGTTAAATATGACGGCGGTAACTATAGTGATTACCGAACGTTGGATAACTTTAAATTTTCGAAGCGGCTCAACTCCGAAGGTCGAAATTTTACATTTTAACTCCAGCCGCGAAATTCCAAGGTCAATAATTTTCATGATAAATGCTGTTTTCGTCACACCGGTCTCAAGGGCAAAAGGTCACCGTTTTAGACCGAGTTCAATGTGAATCGTTTTACCTTTACCTTTCTGTCATGTTGAACAAAGTCAAGTATCCGTGAACGTGAAATATAATTCAATGATAAAAAATTAAAATGATCAACAGAAAGATTTTCTTTGATTGAATGAATAAATGCTAGTTGCACGGTTGGAAGTTACACCGATGCAAATTAAGGAGGGAGATTATAGTAAAGTGTTGCGGGAACCAAAAAAAAAGAAGCACAATGAGTCATCATGGAGCAGTGTCAGATACCATGTTCTTGTATTGCGCAAGATACGTGTTGTTTGCGTCACTCAGACGACAGTGCAGACAGGATTCGACGTAGCAAGAAGGAACAGGTGTCGAGCGATAACACACCAAAGAAATGAGATTATTGACCGTGAAAATGTTACCAAGTATTTTATGTGGCATGCTTTATAAATTGTCTTAACTTAATACTGTGCTTCTTAGCTGTTTGGTAGCCATTATCACTGCAAAGTGGCTTAAGATTAGATAAAAGTCTCTCAGTGCCATTGGATACCTCCCGCTGATAAGTTTACTGGGTAGTCGAGCAGTTTTGTCCTTTTTATGTGTTCTTTGCACACACATAATAAGAATGCAGAGTGGGGGGGGGCATGTCCGTCTGCATGTTTTATATCCAAAACGACCAAGGAACATTACGTCTGTACGATCCCGAAAGTGCTCTCATCTCAGGGCGGTATCGCACTAAGATGCCAACGGGAGGCCATGGCGCAGCTGCCAGCATCTCGGCCAAACTCAATGCATTAATTTAGTAGTCATATATCGCACCTGGCATCCGTCTGGCAGCGCTTCCAACTTGGCATCGCAACCAAGATGCCAAGTTCAAATGCTACTGGCATCGCTGCCACGGCCAAGGCCAAATCAACATCACATGACAGTCTGGCCAGTCCATTGACGTCCGTGCGTGGATGTGCTTGTGTGTATTTCTGTTTCTTCCAACATGGATAATTTCGACACCGAAAGATTGATAATTGGAATTCAGTCCCGACCATCACTATGGGATTCATCTGCTATTGAATACGCAAACCGGGACTTGAAAAAAAGAAACTGGGAAGAACTTGTGGAAATATTTGGAGGAGGAGATTTATTTACAGTAGAAAAGAAAGCATTAGCTAAGAAGTGTTTCTATGGCTTTATTTGTGGGGCCGCTTTCCAATATGGCAACTTGATTTATAAGTTTTTTTGTTTAGCAATCTATATATCTATCTATATATCACAAATAACGTGAACTAAGAAGAAACCTGCTTTTATAATGTTTTATTAAATAAAGTTTGTTCATATAATATTACATGTGATTTGCAAGAACTGAAATATTTCAAATTCAATAATGGTATGGACGTGCAAAGTGTGTGTATGGAGAATTTTTTTTAACTTATTTCTTTGTTACGGAATTGAAATTCACTCCAGGTACGTAGTTTTGATAAAGGTGAATCTCATTTTCTCAAAAGTGATAAAAGTGGACATTTCTCCTTCCTAATAGCCTTGAAAGTATTTGAATGAGCGGAAAACGATAGTCAATTTGTTTGTGTTAACAACGTGTCAATTGATATGTAAGAAACGTTTCTTCTATGTCAAGATCACGAAAGTCCGAAGACTAAAAAGCACCCGTACAAATTTTAGTGGGTTTTAAAGTAACGAGTTTATCTCTAACATTCAAGTAAATCACCAAGGTAAGGTAAAAAGTTGACATGAAGTATTTGTGTTTCTATTAAAACACGAGTTTGTCAGAAAAATCACCGCTCACCTGTTTCGAGTGCAGTCGCAAATAATGTGTGGAGCTTTACCTTCACTCCCCCTATACACACAACTTCATTTATAGCGTCGTATTTAGGCAATGGAGAAAATATACTTTTTATCTTCCTATATAAACTGATATCGTGCAATAATTACAGGAGCTATTCCCTTGTCAGGGATCCGGGATAGCTCAGTCAGTATAGTGATCAGCTACGGGCTGGACGACCGGGGTTCGATCTCCGACGGGGGCAGAGGATTTTTCCTCTAGCCTCTGCGTCCAGACCGGCTCTGGGGCCCTCCCAGCCTCCTCTACAATGGGTACCGGGGTCCTTTCCCGGAGGTAAAGCCGGCCGGGGCGTGATGCTGACCACTCACCCCCATCTAGTGCCGAGGTCAAGGAAGAGAGGAGCTATACCTCCAAGCGTATGTATAGGCGTGTAGCGGGACAGCTTTACTTTTATTCCCTTTTCAGTTTTAACCAATCGAAAGATCAGACCATAAAAACTGTGGAAATTTTGCATAGCGCACGTGTTCACTTCAATTCAGCTCTGAGTGTACACGAAGGCAGCGCAAACTGCTCGCGCATTTTAGTGCGTCACGTGACCTCACGTGATGGCGAAGTCTGTTGGGATTCCCCTCTGTCTCTTAGTCCCTTCGAGTACATAAAGTTGCGCGAATGTTATAAGACCGCGTTATTTGGAAGGTGTCTATGAGTGTTGTATGAATAGTGGTTCAAGCTTGTGGTAAGTACTCCAGTTGTTAGACGGTTATAATCTTGAGGCCAAAACAGATATTTATTGGCACAAGTTCCCAGACCAGAAGTAGAAGCTGGAGAAGTGGGGAATGTGGAGTCCACTTTAATGGTTGTTATCGCTTAGCCCACGCTTAAATACACCTTACCAGACTGTAGACTCGTAGACTTTTTATCGATTGTTATGCAGACTTTACGTCTCATAAAAACTAAAATTAATAGTCGGGGGAAAATTGTTGACATTTGTAGTACTGTTGTATATTTTTATCTTTGTCTGATGATGCTGAAATCGTAAAGCTGCTGATCGCAGCCATATTGAAACTACAACCCTCTATCTCTCGTTTGTTTTTGGCACAAGGTACATATTTCTGTGTATATATTCCGTCACTTGAAAATACTATAACGAACGGATTTCATTGGAATTCTCGTGTGGAGGCCCAGTAGTAAGAGTGAGATATTACCCAACAAAAGCACAACATATCTTAATTAAAAATGCCACAATCTGTAATATTCCCGGCGACAAGGAGGGTAATAACTTGTTGAACTGGTTTTAGGCTAGCGATATCTGGTTGTGCTGTTAGTAACGCAAAGGCCTACTGCTGGTGGTCTCTGCTAACTCTGAGCCTCGCAATACGAGAATTCTATCAGAATTTTAGGTATGAGGATGCCGGCTTTCCTAAACATGTCGTGTACTTTGGAAATTTCCTACAAATGCCCACTACGCTCAAGATTCAAAACTTTCAAGTACTTATTACTGTGAGAATATTCAATGAAGTACAAATATATTTCTGATTATATTAGCAACACTGGTTTTGTATCCACAATAAACGGTATTAATACAAATGAAATACAAGAAATAACCAGGAACACATCTGGAAAATATGTAAATTGATTGGAGTACAATTTTCCATATATGATTCCAGAATGTAGTGAGTATAAAATTTACATAGGTTCTAGGTATATCTAATCACGACTTCGCTTATTTCCGGGAAGATATATAACAGAGAGGGAAGCAGAATTTATAACGTATTCTGTAAAAAAAAAACGAACAGTCTTACAGAAACTGGAAAATGTTTAAGGGATTTCATTATTGTAATTAAATGTTCGTAAACATTCGTATATCAAGCTCTAAACGAAGATATGTAAAAGGTGTAATTTTGTGTGTTGCTTTCAGGTAGGCAAATATGAGTTCAGTTCCGTCCACCGTGAACCGACTAGATGAGCATCTCCAGAAACTCCTCAGGCAGGGCGTGACATTAAAAGGAGATGAAGTAAAAGAAGCCAACTGCAGTCTACAAAATGTAATTATTAATAAATGGAAAGCGATAATGGAAAATTGATGAAGTGGGAGCAAAATTTTTGGAATTCATTTTATTACTGTTGCTGTAATAATTTTAGGTGGGATAACATTGTCTCACCATGAATATTGTCATCTGAAGTAGTGCCGTGTTTGCTCCGAGGCTTTGCACTATAGAAATCGGGACTTGTCTTGGGACATGGCATGTCCGTGAACCAACAGTACTTGTTGAGTAAATTAGATAACTGTGAACTTTGAAGCTGTGACAGATTTAACACACTGTCAGATTAAAATGTTTTTATCTGTCGGATCAGTAATATGTGATACGAAGAAAACTGTAATAAAATGTAAACCTTGCTTTTTAAATCGTATAATTTTTTTTGTTTTGCATAGCGTATTCAAACTCATGATGGAATTATTAGTCTGTTCTGATCGCTTCCTGGCCTTTGTTTGTAGGTGTTACTAAATATTATGCAGCCTAAAATGAAAAGCATCGATGAAACATTTAGGGAACTGTACAAGCAGCCACATTATGTTGGCAGCTTTTATGAGAACCTTAGAGTTGGCCGACCAGACGAATATGATATTAATCTGGAACTTCAATTGCCAATGGATGAATCTGAAGTAAAGGTGCGTTTTAACACTTTCTCAGTTCAAAATATTTTGTCTTCCCGTCTGATTTCTAAGAACACGAAGATTAAAGTGTACAAAACAATAATTTTGCCTGTTGTTTTGTATGGGTGGGAAACATGGTCTCTCACTCTGAGGGAGGAACGCAGATTGCAGGTGTTTGAGAATAGGGTGTTGAGGAGGATATTTGAGCCTAGGAGAGAAGACGATGGGGCGTGGAGAAAACTGCATAATGACGAGCTTAAAAATCTGTACTGCTCCCCCAATATTGTCAGGGTGATTAAGCCGAGAAGAATGAGATGGGCTGGATATGTAGCGCGCATGGATGGGACAAGAGGTGTGCGCCGGGTATTGGTCGGGAAGCCTGAGGGGAGGAGACCCCTGCCTAGTTTTTATTTATTATTTTATAAAAATTTGAATTTGTTAATTGAAAATGTCGAGGCAATAGCATAGTGAGCGTGCCCAAATTGCTATACTATTATTTTTATAACTTGCTTTACATTTTGTTTGTAGATTGTAACTACAGGGACAACACCGGGATTCGCCAAGATTAAGGTGGGCAAAGATTTCCACAGTCGCACTCCCGAAGCTGTAAAAAGGTGAATTTTCTAGTTTTTTTTTGTGTTAATTGACTGATAAAATATGTCCAAGTCCTCATTATGAATTCAGGCTTATATGTTGGCTAATGTTTTGGTACCTGCACCTTGTCGCGATGGTGGGTCCTGAGTGCCTCAGTGACTCCAAGAGCTATGCTGGTGGTAGCATAGCTACTGGTAGGGCCTCCCTAGCCAGATTGGTCAAGGGGAAGAGGTCAGACTAAGACCGGTACCCTGGTCCTCCAGGTTGGGGGTTGGTCGCAAGGCTAACAACCTTGCACTATAAAAAGGAAGATGTTTTGAAACCTCTATCAAAGCCTCAGACAGACGGACCTAACAGAAGGATCGAATGGAAGAGGAGAATTGAGGAGGCCACGGACCGAATATGGACCGGAGAGCCATAGAAGAAGAATGTTTTCCATATGTATGGGCCACAGATTTATTTTGTTTTACGTTACATTTTCCATTTACATTAAAAATGGTTTGTGTGATGTCTATAGCTTCAGATCGCTCTTTTATCAAGGCTTTACATATGATACTGTATTTCATCACAAAATTCACACATTAAACTATATTCTTGTCGCATGAATACAAACAATATGCCGCAATATTTATTGCAATTAAAGGATATTCATTGGTGTAATGTTGGGCTCATGTAATCTTAGACGCAAGGTCAATATAGTACCTAAATCCTCATTGCCGCACTTTGTATTTTTTTTTTTGGATTTATTGTGAGATCACAGCCTTAACTAGCAGCCAGGAAACTGGATTTTATGTGAATTTTCATAGATAGTTATTTAAGGTTACCTTTTGCAATAGTGTTATTAAATTTGAATGAAGAGAATGTGTTTACTGAACATAGAATAAAAATGTTTTTAGTCATTCTTTTTTTACATGAATCTTGGATCCCAATTTGTTGATGCCTATTTAATACGGCCATTATATGGTTCATTCTATTACATGTCCTCTTTCTGGAGCTAATTTTACACATTATTCGCCGTACTTCTGTTGCAGGAAGATTGAGTCTTGGTGTGTTGATAATTACCTCTGCAGAGACAAAGTAATTCAGTGGCTGATAGGGATTGTAGACAAGGTGTTACAAACTGTAAAGTGGCCTCGGAATATGTCGGTAAGATTTTTCTTTCTTTCCTTCCTTCCTTTCCTTCACCAGGTTTTATGGCAGTGAAGATATTCGTTCCCTGGGCTGTGACATCATGTGGTCCTGTCTCAGAAATTTTTTGGCTACTTCGTTATTTTTCAGGGAGATGATATAAGAAGTATGTTACGATGATCTTCGGTGACCTTCCTGGCTGCTGCTTACCTAATAAGGGTATAGAATCTGTTTTTGAAGTGGGAGCACTTGTCTTACAGTACCCCTACTCCCAGGGATAGGGTGATAATGAGAATGATTTAAGATATTTTATGCATTAGTTCATGAGCAAGACAGGCTTTAATTTGTTTATCTTGTATATTAAATCTGAGGAAGATGGAGAAAGGTGCACGGAGGCATTAAGTTGATTTAAAAATATTTTCTCTGACGCCGATGGTAAAATCTTACTGTTCAAGGTCAAACCATGTACCAGTGGACCAGCAGTTACTCTAAAAATTTCTGAGAATAATAAGGAGTTATCGGTAGATCTCGTGCCTGTATTCACATTTGGAGCAGACAAGTGGCCGGCGCCACCCCTGCGTCAAATTAAAAATCTTCCCGGGAAAATTGATACATCACTGGTAAGTTAGAGCAACTTTTCCATCTGTAATGTGGAGCAAGTATATTTTGTTTGTGAACTTTGGTTTAAAAAATTTCCATCTGTTTCCCAGGGAAGTCGAGAACAGAATTGAATTTTATCTTTCTTATTTTTAATATGTGTTGCCTGCAGCCAGAGACTAAAGTAAAGCAAAGGAAAGACTAAAATAAATTACGAAAGTTTAGTTTTTTGGATTGTGATACTTTGTAGCCTTGTAGATGAGGAATGAATTGGCTGAAAGTGGAGTTCCTTCAAAACTGTGGTAACCACTTACAGTCCACACTTTTACTGCCATGAAAACTTCATATTCTGTAGCGAAGTAGGTGTAATAACTTTAAAAACTGTTTCAATTGCCAGTTTTTATCCAATTATTTATAAAAACTTGAACTTGTAATTGGACCTGTATATTATATTAGGAAGTCTGATGATGCTGTTCACTCATTAGCACATTCTTTTTAGGTGTGTGTACAGACAGACTGACAAAACTGATCAGTTTATTCATATTGTTAGGATACGTATTTTGCAGAAAGGAAGCGTGTCAAAATTAAGCATTTTTAAAAGCAAACTGTTGGCATCTTCTTTTTTGATTTGTGTTACAATTGTGCGCGTGGCATGTAATGAACACGTGCACTATTGGGATTTGTGGTGTTGACTACAGAATTTTCAAGAATAGGGATTTAATATCTCTGAAATATATTAGAAGTTAATTAGCTTATTTGCATTGTACATTGTATTTACTGCAGATTTTGACAGTTATAAATCTAAACAATTTTTAGTTTTCTTGAAGTTAAAGTTAGTTATGTCTTCATTGTAATGTATCAAAATTTAATTCTTCACAATGCACGGTTGGTTATTGCTTTATTGAAATAATTTTTTTTTGGATTACGTGAGAATTCAGAGTTGTGTGTGATTTTATTTAATTTAACAATTTAATTAATTTAGTCTAATCAGTAATTTGCCAGTGTTGTGTTTAAAGCTGACACTTCGCTGACTGTCAGTGATGATGGTATATTTGCGTCCAGGGTTCATGAAGTGATTATTAAAAAATCTGAACGTTATAAGACTGTGCAACTTAATCTTGTTTCTGTAGAAGTGGTGCGTTGTTCCAAAGCCTCCGAGGGAGGATATAAGTTCCAAACAGCAATGGAGAATGTCGTTTTATATGTATGAGAAATGCCTAATGAATGGTCTATCCAACATGAAACCGGTTGTAAAACTAATGAAGGTATGTAGGATTTGAGGTTATGACAGTGGTGAGTCCAAAGAAGGCTGTCTTCTGGGTTGTTTCACTGTGTAGTCTGGTAGAAGTTTACCAACGTTTCAGAGATCCATGCTGCCTCCATCATTGGGCCGTACAGGTTGCAATGAAACAACCCAGAAGACAGCCATCTTAGTGAAGGTATGCATGAGCCCAAGTGCATTTCACTGTGTGAAATTTTTTATTCAGTCTTGTCCATTGTTTAATTATTGAAAAAAGGTGATTTTTTTATTCAGTCTTGTCCATTGTTGAGAAAAGGTGATTTTTTATTCAGTCTTGTCCATTGTTTTATCTCTTTGGAACTGTCTGTGCAGCGCATTGTCATGTCTAGCTTCGTGTTTGTTGACCTGCACCTCATTAGTGCTTGCTTACATTCAAGAGGTCTGTATTTCAGATCTTGGTGAAACTCGTCAGGATTTTCAGTGTTCTTTCGTAAATGAAGATAGAACGCAAGCAGTCTTGCCATGCCTTTTATATTCTTGGTAAATTAATTTTTATTAAGTTTGAAGTATTGAAATGTTTATCAAAATATATACCTACAATGATGATATGTTTGTAGCTTCTTCGAGACAAGCAAAATTGGGTTTCCCTCTCGAGCTATTACATCAAGACTCTCTTCTTGTTGGAGCAGGAGAAACAGAGACTTGATGATAAATTCTGGAATAAAGGTCTCGGCTATCTCTTCATGCATGTAAGTACCACTTAAATTAAATAATGTGCTGTAAAGATAACTAATACCATAAATCCTTTGAAAATGTAAAGATCAAATATTTATATGTATAGAGGAGCAGAATTTTAACGTAAAGGTGTTTCAGAACTAATGAATGAACAGAACAAGTGAGGTCGCTAAAGAGAAATTTGGAGAGAGATGAGGGAGCTGTTCCATAATGAGGAGATTAATAATTTGCTACATTCATTAAAACTTTATTGATGTTGGGGGGGGGGGGGGGTTGAAATAGCGCACACAGTATCTTTGTTGGAAAAAACGTGGAACATTTTTTTATAAAAACAAACTTTTGTTTATTGAGTTAGATCGATTTACATTTTTATTATTGTCGGAACAAACTGCTGCCAGTTTATAATGACAGTTTCTGTTATCTCGACAAATTGAAAATTCTTTTATTGCTACTAGTATTATGAAAGCAATACTGTGCATTTTGGTTAATAATAACAACTTGCTAGACGTGTTTAGAAGTGCACAGTTCAGGTTTTGTATATAAAATCATGCATACAAACAAAACCTGTTTTCACTTTGAAAAGACACTTAGTGCCAAACGCGTTTCTACCTCGAGGCACGGTATGCAAGGTTTTAAGTTCAGATTTCAGCTATTAGTACTGACTGCAGTCTTTCATGGTTTTTATCAGGATGTCCAGGTGAGTGCCAGGATAATAATACCTTGTCTCTTTTCAAATTCTTATCTGCTCATCATCCATTATCATCTTATTTATTTGATGATGCTGTCAGCTTCACAGATTATAAAGCAACCAAACATCAGATGACATATGAATTAAAAAGGATGTGGAAGGAAGTGATTTTTGGCCTAATTTTAAGTGGAGGAATTGAGGAAAACCATGAAAAGCCTTAAAGTCAGGATTGCTGACGTATGGACCAAGAATTAAACCTCATACTTTCCAAATAAAAACGAGCGTTATTGTAGCCATCATAAAATTGCGTGCTTCGAGGTCTTGGCAAAATTATACAATATCGCAATATGAAAAACAGAGCCCAGGTGAGGAAGACGGCTCAGAAGCAGCACTGTAGCAAAGCTAATGACACTGTACTAGTGATTTAGAGCCACGCAGTAAGTATGGTGGTCCTGTGGCCTTGAAGCGTGCAATTTTCTGACGACCACTTGTCACAAATGTGTGGGTAAAACAGTTTGGTCAATAATCTGATAATTATTCGGTCTGAAGGAAATGAATATGAAAGCATTTATTTCAGATGCTGGGCCAACTGGAAAATTATTTCCAACGTGAGGAAATCCCGTTCTTCTGGGATAAACGCAGTAATCTCATTAAACATTTGAAAAAAGATGAAATAAAAAACATGCGTGGTCGAGTGACACATCTAAGAAAGATGGTGGAACGGGCCCTATCGTCACCTGGTCAGGACCTTTCGTCTGTTGTGAATGAACTTTTTGTGATGTAAGTCTTGCCTGCTTTATATTTTGATTTGCTGCATTGAGTGTTTTCATCATCCCACTCTAAAGGACTTTGGTGTTAATTCAAGATTCCCTTTTTGAATATAACATACCGTTTGCTTTCCTTCACCTGGTTTAAAAGAGTTAGAGATATCAGTTTTATTGCATGAAGTTGAGTCACTAAACATTTGTAGTACAATGTGTTGTAGCGCACCAAGACGAGAGGAGACAAACAATCAGGCAATAGATCCACAGCAGGCTGAAGGTACGGACTGGAATGCATTAGTGGAGAACGTGTCTTTAGGTGTGGCTTTCGTTTCAGTCGGTGTAATGATTGCGCGAAGGCTGTACCAGAACTAAAACAATGATTAGTAAGTGCATAGCTTAAAACTGTTACTTGCACTTAAGTAGTTTGGTTACTTTTCCCACCAGTGAAAGTATTTCCATTTGCCAAGAATCTAACCGTATAGCTGATCAAAAATCGTGATGGTGAGGTCCTGGGTTTGATCTGTAGCATGTGGGATATAGTTTTCGCTCAAAAATATGAGTATGAATAAGTTGCAGTAGTTCACAAATTTAAGTTTTCATAGAAAATTTATTGAAGTTCTTACAAACTCCCTGGTAGCAGAACCCGCAGGCGCAACACCGACGACACCAAAGCCCACAACTCGACCAGAATCTGAGCCAACTCCATTTGCCATCCTCGCAGCCCACCTCCCTAAGAGCAAACTTGATATCCTCCCATCTCATTTTTGGTCTGCTCAGTAGTCGTTTTCAAGAAGGATTCCCCACAAAACTGTATGCACCCCCTTTCGTGCTACATGTCTAGCCCATTGAAACCACCTGAATTTCAGTATCATTATGCTAGGTGACCTGTACAATTCATGCAGCTCGTCGTTATCGAAGATTCTACATTCCTGAGGATTTGCCATATCCTGGTGACACGGACCCATCTAAGATGGTGAACTTTTTCACAGAATATGTATATCTGTAAGCTGGTACACATGGTATGAGTGAAATGATTAACTGTGACCTTGTAACTCAATGTATCCGGTGGTAACAAGTAGTATACTGAGTCTGAAAGAAAAATGGAATATCTTGAATTTACCATCTATATTCACCTATAATAAATAGTTTTTGAGTTCAGTAGTGTTAAACATTTTTTAATTATATGTACGAACTTTGTATCATGAATAAAAATGAAATACTTAGGATTAGAGGTAAATATAAATATTATGCATATGTTCTAATGAAATTCCTGCTTTTCATGGAGCCCAAAGTTGCATTACCATGTTAACAAGAATCTGCCTCATGTCTCTATTTGACCCAGATCGTTTCAGTCAGCAACTCAACACCTCTTTCTTTAAGATCCATTTTAGTATCATCCTCACATCAGTGCTTGGGTGTGACAGGTGGTCTCTTCGCTTCAGATCTTCGGACTAGTAGTTTTTATGCGTTTCTCACCTCGTCATTAACTAGGGAAGAACAAGAAGTTTGATTCCAGACTAAGCACCAATGACAACTCAAATACCACATTTTATAAAAATTTGTGCAGCCGTTCTCGAACTGTTACGTGCGTACAGACTGATATGTCATTACTTTGATAAGGTTGATGTCTTCAAGTGTGCGCAGGGTATCATAGTTAATGGTGCCCATAGCCTCGCAACTTCATGTATCCGTCAAGTTGGTACTTTAGATTATAGGAAAGGGAACAGTGCTAATTGATTCTGGGCTACAGCAATGTAATCTTCATACTGAATTTCATGAAAATATGTTTCCGACTTAATGTATGCCTGAAACGGTAATGTGCAAGTCCGCCGATACATGACAGCATGATGTCATGGGCTGAAATGTGATAGACAGGTATGGACACGCCTGTAAGACATTCTTTGCTCACGCTGAAGCGTAAAGAAAATACAACGCTGTTATAGCATTGCTGACAGCTTCTGTTAAAAAATATGCATATTTAACATCTTCATTTTGTTAGCATCAGACTGATCGAAGGGAGAATTTTAATGAACTACTCTAGCGTCATAGGAACGTTGCTGAAATGGAAGAACGTTATACAAAATAGAAACAAATTTGTGATTTGTGTGCTTATTTAGTGAGATTTAATGTTCTCATGGCAGCGAGTATGAAGATGGCCATCGTCTGGGTTGTCGCGCCTTGATAGTGAAGGCAGTGAGATGATCTGAACCTCTAGATAATTTCACGAGGAATAACTGTAACTAGGCTTGTACAATTGGTGTTGTCGATGGAAATGTGGAGTTCTTGAGGTGGTGGACTGAGTAGGCAGCGGCACAGGTCCACGTGCATGAACTTGTATGTATCGGAATTGACTTATCGCCTTATATTGTTGCCATAGTTTGCCCTATAAAATGCACTTTTACTTGAGACCGACGACAATGAAGAGGAACTGAGAAAGTTTTCGATAAAGACTAGTGGAGAATAAATGACAGTTTTAAATGCTTCCACAAAATGGTGTTACTGACTGTAGATTGTGTACTGCTCAGTAACTTATCACTATTCAGAAATGTCATTTATGCAGTTATTACCCACGTTAGGATTTACAGCTGGAAAACGGAAGACTTTCCACAGTCTCTACAGGCATATGTTGGTTTGGAACCTTAAGTTAGGCCACGACCACTTCTTCCACATCCATTCCACTTCATTATTCACCATCGCCCTCTCATTTGACGCTTTATAGTCTGAATTACTGAAAAATCGTCGTTAAATAAACTTTAAAAATGTGGATGTATAACATGGGCTGCCATGACTATTGGAAATGGAAAAAGGAGTGAGGTCTTGGCCCTTGAAATATGGTTAGGAATAGCATGGGTATAATATTTATATATTCTTGCACTGAATTACATGAGTTAGGTGGCTTACAAAATTGGTATTTTATTCATATGTCTGTTTTACATAACAAGGCAGTATTTTTATATACTGTAATTTTTTGTGTCATTGCATGTTTGTTAATGATTATAACATTTTGAGTTAATGATTCGGAATTTCGTCTTTAAATATTACGTTTTTTAGTGTATTGAGTGTGTTTATACTGGTAATCACTTCTTGGTTGTTGCTATGGAAACTCAAGCCTTTAAAATCAACAAGCATCATTGAC
>NW_019059926.1:253148-277223 GCF_000696155.1 Zootermopsis nevadensis
TTTTGTTCTGTCTCATTGTTTTGTTGTGTCTTATTGTAGCACCACTGCCACCAAGTATAAACCCATTTGCAGTTAATAATAAATAATAATAATAAAATAAAAAGTAGACGTGGAAAACAAGTTTACATTAACAAGCAAAACCCTACCTGTATATATCAGAATTTTTTTTCTTCTCTGAACGGCTTTCTTTGTGCTGAATTTGTTCTTTCTTGGCTTCCTTCATATTCCTTCTCTTCTTTAATGTCTTCTTTATATTTTTAGCTGGAGGATTTATAGCTCTGTAGTCACTATCAGTTTCACTTCCCTCATCTAAATTCTGTTTTAATTTGTCTTCACCTGCTTCAGGAAGACCTTCCGACATTTCCTTCATCCTCATACTCTGTCCAAGGAAAAAGATACGCGTTAATAATTAAAATTTCTTCTTTATACCAACTTAACTGAAAGTACTGTGGCATTTGCTAACATTATATTTGTCAGAATTTTTAAGGACAGTTTAGAACTCTATATAATGAATGACTTGTGTTCAGTATCAAATAGAAAAAGTTATGGAAAATCACTAAATAAACTTGCTTGTATTTACTACCACAAAGAACTGCATGGGCTGAAACACAGTTCCACTTCTGAGAAATCTGTGCACCAGTCACATGATCAGCTGTTTGAACTATCAAAGTTTTGTTACATGATTATTTTCTTGAAATTAATGTAATGCTAGGATATTTGAGAATGCTACACATAAGAAAACCCCTAATATTATAATCTCTCTCTCTGTCTTTCAATATTTTCATTCGCTATGATCCATTCAGGTGCACTGATAGAAGGAAGAAAATATAAACCAATATCACACTTTTTATGGGAAATTTGACACATCTGGATACCTCTTTTTCATCTTCTGTAACACGTGAAAACATTTTGGAAGTTACACGCTTCAGATGTTTTTCTTCTTTGATGAGTATCAACTCCTTATTGGCCACTTCTTGTAACAGGTTCTGATGATCTCCATAAGATGGATTGTAAGACATACCTAAAAGAAAAACAAAATAGTATTCATCATGAATTACTCTAAAAGTGAAAGCTTTAAATATTTGGTTATATGAGTTCAGTGGCATTGGTGTGGAGTATGCCTTGCCTTTTACTTTACTTTCATTTTCATTTTTATTTTGTCGTGAAGACAATACTCGACCGTCACTGGCAAATAATTTGCTTCTATTTTTATTTTGTTGTGAAGACAATTCCCGACCGTCACTGGCAAATAATTTGCTTCTGTATCTATAATTTTTCATATTCACATTAAGTGCTTGATTTAGTGCTCTTTGACATATGGTAATGGTTCACTTCCTTTTAGGAAGAAAGTATTCATTACTCTTTATAGGAGAAAGGTAAAGTTTTGGTCCCTCAACAAAATTTGCCAATAGGAACCCACCAGGATGGGGTGATTCCACTGCAGGGATTTCGTATGGCTTTGTCAAGAATTTGTCAGGCATTTTCTTTTTCAGTTTTCCAGTATGCTTTAACATGTGATATTTTGTTGTTGGAGTCAACCATTCAACATCAAGATCCACAGTATTTCCATTATCAGTATCTGGAACACACAAATTACATTCATATTATTTACTAGTTTAAAGAGGATTCAGAAGCTGGTATTGGTGTTTCATCCATAAGAGGGAATATTTATATATTAAATTTTTTGTTAAGAGCAAAGGAAATATTATTTTTATAAGAGGTATAGAATGTGCAGTTTCAGGTAATGCAGAAAAACTTCATACACTCCTCACTTGGTTTTGAGAATCTTTGTGATTATTGAGTATATACTGGCAACAGTATTTGAACCAACAATGACATAATGGTAATACATTTCATCCACATGACTTTACAGAACAAACAGTGACTGATTCTGTTACTTTTAGTAAAATTGCAGATTATGGTATTGGTTCCTCTATACAACTACAAATAATAGGACAATGATTTATTAGAGTTTTATCAGCGTACTTTGCTGTCTTAATTATTTAATTTTCCTGTTAAAATTCAAGCCACAAGACCCAAAACTTTCAACTAAGAATTTTATCAGGTCTGCAGCATTATATTCCAATCAATATAATATCAATAATTTGTAAAAGTGTAATTTAAAACAACCATAGAACAGAAAAAAGTTTGAATACCTTCCCATAAATCAGCATTGAATTCTCCCTTCTTTGGTTTGTTGTTTTTCTTTGCCTTCGCTAGAGCTCGGTTTCTGAGAGCAATAACTTCCTTCTTCTTGAGAATACCCTGCTCTTTCCTGTCAGCTTTAATTTTCTTAGCTAATGGGTGCTTTCTCTCCTCTGGTGTTCGTACTCGGTTTCTGTTTACATTCAAGGAACAACATTGAAATGGGCACTGTAATAATAAAAACTAGTCCAACTTTACTAAGCAAAATGTTACCTCTTCTTTATTGGGTCCGGTACTGCAGAACGTTCTTCAAGAATAGCAAAACATTTTATTGGTTTCTGTGGTTTCTTTAGACGTACAACCAAATCGGCCTTCTGACCTTCATCCGCTTCTTTGTCGATCTGGAATAATTCATGATCTTGTCGGTCGGCAAACGGAGTTCTGAAATTAAGACACGTGATAAAATAAGGTTATGTAAGTACTTCTACGCTAATATTATTTTAGTAATATTAATCAAGTAACATACCCAAGACGTTCTTCAAGTCTTTTCTCATCCAGGAAGGAATCAACATCTTTAATATCTGTATATTTTCTCCACGACTTTTTATTTTTCTTAGAAACACGTTTCTTAATCCTTCCAACACCAATACTTTCTTGTCGTGAAACCATGATACACAAGGGACGAACGAATTGAACCGGAAGTTGCTTGGGAACGGAAACTTACAAAAGCGATGTTATACGGTAATATAATGAAACTGAAGCTGAGCACTAAATTTGATTTCATAATAAAACTTTTCCTTTAAGGTATCTCTGTGGGTTAATAATTTGCTGTCTTCCTTTTTTCGCTAGTGAAATGGTATTTAACTGTTTGCATATATACATATTTTTTCATTCCATGGATCTATAAGTTAACCAGATGACAATATGATATGGCAGAAGTTTACCGACATTCCAGAGATCCTGTAGAATAAGTAATAAGAGTATGAAGATGGCTCTTTTGGGTTGTTACATTGTGTAGTCTGGCAGAAGTTTACCGACGTTCCAGAGATCCTTACTGCTTCCATCATCAGGGCGATGAGCGACTTATCTTTATACTTACCTCTGTGAGAACCTTAAATCTCACAAATGTTGCTTTGTTTTTACAAAGAACTAGCCTGTGGGAATGGGAAGTAATTATTACATCATGTAAGAATTCTCTGGTATCCACTGGTATGTTTGCTGTTTAATAAATGATTCTGGTCTCATCAAAACCCAGAAATACATCATCATCTTCACCAACACAAGAACTTTTGTTACATTTGTATAGCTCCTTATATTGAAGATATTAGAATTTACATTTCAGTTTTATTTTGCCATAATTGATACTAAAAAGTGTGAAATACCATTGTAATAAAGAATTCTTGAGGATTTTCCCATCGTCCTCATTTCCTGTTACTGTTCTTCATGATAAAAATATCAACCATTCTTATTGGATATCACATCTATCAAATTATGTATAAACTAGCATCTCAATTAGACATTGTGGTCAGAGCAAAGAAATGTACCTGGGTTTCAGACCTGAATTCATGTATAGGGCAGATAAATATGCACTTTTGTGCATAGAAGTTAATTTCAAAACACTCCACACTTATGGGAAAGGTTTAAATGTTTCTTCTTCATTAATTAAAAGAATAAAAACTGAAAAATTAAAGAACATAAGTCTTTTAATGTTGTTAAAGTTAGTCGGTAAACACGCACACTTACAAAAATGTAATATTCAAACAAAGTTAGTCAGTAAACAAGCACACTTACAAAAATGTAATATTCAAATGTAAAATATCTGTTACAGTTACTGTAAAACCTAACCATCAGAAGTGTTGTCAGTGACTGACCTGAAATAACTCAGCAAGATATTTAGATACATCCAGGACCATCACTTATGACACCACTTCAGTTGGTTATGTTATGTCTTCATCACACAGATCAATTCAAATTATGTTGGTATAGGTTTAAACTTATCTTCAGCATTAATAGCTTTGAATGTTATTAGTATAACTTAAAGCTTTTATAATTAACATTTGCATACTCACTGACTAAACAAATAATTCCATGAAGCAGGGATCTTCACAAGAAGCTGACAATCACTCAGCTTGTCTGGAAATCACCACTTCTTATTGGAACCCGAAGATTCATAACCATATTCACAAGAGTGCACCACCACTGAGACACTTGAATTGTGTCCATAACCTTACAATCTTATTTATTTATGTTTTGTTTTAATATTATTCTTTCATCACCTATGTATTCCTGATATTGTCCATTTATATTTTCAAAGTAAAATTCTGAATGCATTTCAAATCATATCTGTTTGTGTTACATGTCCTGCCAAGCTCTTCCATTTTGATTTGTTCACACTAGTAAGGTGATGATCCTTCTCATTATGCAAGTTTCCAAATTCTCTTGTTACATTCTGTCTCTTTGGTCCAAATAATGATTTCAAGCACTCTGAGTGTATGTTAAGGTCCAAATAATCTTAACACTTTGATTTCAAGCACTCTGAGTGTATGTTATGTTCTCCTCTTACGGTATGAGACCAACTCTCATGCCCATATAAAACAATATGTAACATTATAGATTTTTATATTGTAATGTTAGGTTAGGTTAGGTTATGTTATGTTAGGTTAGGTTTTTGTATTGGGGGTAGGAAGACAACTTTTTGAACTGAATTGTAGCAAGCACTCCCAGAATGTAATATCCTTTTAACTTTGTCATGAATGTAAGTTTGATTTGTTATTGTTCTTCTCAAATACTTGAATTTATTTATTGTAATTTTTGTGTATGCAGTGCTTAAGCACAAGGATACTTTCAACAAGCAGGAATAATATATAAATTATATATAAAATAACTTATACTACTACTACTATTCAAAAGATGCTGTACTGATTCCTTTGATAACAAATGGCATATTGGTACTGGAAATTCCAGAAATAAAAGTGGTTTAAATGTGAATTTTTATGTTAAATGTAGCAATTTTAATTGGTTTTAGTATTTTTATATGAGTTCATATCATGAACACAGATTATACTGGAAGCAAATGGCAGGAAAGAAATATACTGTTTTAGTTTTACAGAAATAATAAAATTATTGCCTAAGATAAAATGTTATCATTAACAGGTTTAACTATACAATTAAATTATTAAATTGTTTGATGATCCCCAGTAGACTAATCCATTCCTGGTAACTTATATATACCTTTAAGTAAATAAAATAATTATAAATCTAATTTTTTAAAGCCCATAGTTCGATCTAACCGTGTCCTGTGAAGTCTGTTTTCTCAGTTGGAAAACGTACTGGCTTTTTATTCTAACGTCACTTTCTCTCATGGATTCTTAGCCACATTCCGCTGGCTGGTGAAGTGATCCAAGTTCGAGTGTTGAGTTCTGGACAGGCCTTAGTCTTATGGCATGCGCTGAATTCATAGTGAAGCAACAGTGCGGCTAGGCCCACCTTAACCTGTAGCATGCCATATCTGAACCCTGGAAGAGGTAAAATTAAGACATTTAATTAAATTATTTGGATGAAAAACTTGTATTCTGAGGTTCTGACAAACTTTATAAGAGGTCTGGGATTTTTTGAACACCTGAGTGGTCTTTAGCTTCTCATGAAGGGCTTCACTCCATGGAGTTATTTGGCCAGTTGGGGTTTGTCTTAATGTTTGTTTACTGTAGACATAAATCTAATGTTGCAAAGCTAATTGCACTATAAATGCTGCACTCTATTTCTTCGCGTTTCATTAAGTTTATACAGAAAAATGTTTCAAATAAAGTTTTAAATTAAAATCACGTAGATTTATGTATTTTATTTAACATACTCTTTTACAATGTGAAATTTTTCAGAAACATGTGATTCAGTTTGAAATATACTGAGCTTCATTAGTCTTTTCAGAAACATGGGATTTAGTTTGAAATATACTGAGCTTCATTAGTACTAGAATAAAAGAAAGTCTGGCTCAGGTGGAGTACGGGTAACATATCCGAAGGTAACTAAAGGCTTGAGCAGGCATACTTGAAATGGAGCATAGGAGTGTTCAATAAACAGGCACATAATAGTCACATGAAGAAACATTATTCCAGATGCACTCTGTTTAACCGAGGGTTAGTTTTCTGGACTGGTGTTTGGGAGGTACTGGGTTGGAATCTGGGTAGGTATGTGGTATTGTGGGACTTTTGTCATTCTTTATGTTTCTGCTGGAAAATCCTGGTATAATATTTTCAGATTCGTAACGACCTCCTTATTCCATATCCTTACCAATCCACGTTCAAGATCATTCGACATTAGCACTTATAGCTGTGACTTTGTTATTGAAAAGCATTTACTCTGCCATCTGTTGGCGAAAGTAGAGAGTTGTTTGCGTGGTAAGCAGTAAACAAATGTCTTCATTCAATGACGTAATGTCATAATTCAGTGCACTGAATAGAAGTATCTCTGTATTGGTGGTACGTGCATCGTAAATTAGCTGATTTGTCACTTACCTATGCATACGCGGGGTCCCTCGCCGAATGGGAGGTAAGTGAACTGCTGCCTAGAGCTCTTATTAATGTCTGTGAATCTATCAGGGTCGAATCTTTCTGGTTCTGGATAATACTTCGGATCATGGTGTAGTGCGTATACCGGAATCAGAACCCTGGTACCTTTGTCTAGTTGAACTGACGTACCAGGGATGTTGTATGGTTTCTTGCAGACTCGAAATATACTGGCTTCCAGAGGATATTTCCGCAATGTTTCTGAAATGACATATTTAGAGTAACGCAATAGCTTGTCGACGCCGTAAGTTTGGAAGTTAAAGTTATGTTTGGCTTTCATTAGGCATCAAAGAATGTGTTTATGTCCATTAGAATTATATATATTATATACAATTTTGAGACGTTTTATCCACAGTGTGGTATACCTGATTACAATATAGCATAATAGAGGTAGTGCAGTGTATATTTGGTTTTTAGTAGTGTAATGTAGTGTAGATCTTGTAACGAAGTAAAACATAGTGTAATAATTTGTAGTGGGTAAGACTGTGATCCAGTCACACGTGTCTCTGTTATTTACGCGACGTGTTGCCGAAATTGTCTATCCACGTCAGTAGTTTTACAGGTCTTGAATCTAACAACCCTGACATTCGTCGATGGGGGCAGAACTGCAACCCGAGGTCGCAGTGTTTGATCGGTCCAAAACTGTAATGCAGGAATTCAAACTCTCGGCTCACATGCGACTCTCTTCGATACTTTATTCGAACCTAAACAGTTTTGTCGGATCACATGCGACTCTCTAAGATACTTTATTCGAACCTAAACAGTTTTTGAACCATACACGATGCACAGTCCCAAGTTTCCAAATTTTAATAGGTTTTAAATTCAAATGGAATAAAATCAAATGCACATCAAATAATGTACCACTGTTTAAGATTTGGATTGAATGAGGAGGAAATGTGTTTTAATTAAATTAACATTCGTGTGTGCCAATAGGAAAGTAGAAGAATGAAAATTGTATCTTAAGCTTAAACTTTGAATTAAACTCATGTTTTGGTTCCTGGTCTTTTTAAGCGGCACTTGGTAGACATTGAATCTGGCATAACTGCTATAAGGAAACAAATGTTCAATTCACAAATGAATATGGATTATAGACTAATTAATATCTTCCACTACTTATTCAGTCTCATACTCCGATGT
Source organism: Zootermopsis nevadensis (assembly GCF_000696155.1). The sequence continues at coordinate 260,993 of NW_019059926.1, forward strand.
CCGTCCAAAACAAACATTGATTTTATTGTGATATGACATTGGGTCTGTGTACGCTTTGACCTTGCACTTACTTGGCAGCAGATTCTTAAGGCATTTTCCGTTGAAATGTGTATGTTTCTGACACGGCACAGCGGATTTTGTGGGGGCTCAGACGTGGAATAAATCTGTCAGGATCGAATAGCTTTTATTTACATCATATCGTTTGAGATCTGAAGCCAAGAAATGTATTTTTAGTTAGGAAAGAAAAAGTTGAGACTTCTTTGCCCACATTTCTGCATGTGGATGTTCTTATGAAACATGCTTACATCGCAGCTGGCGGGTAATGCATCTGTTTCGTATCAAAATGCCAGAAATACAATTTCGGGATCGGACGATTGGATGATTTCTTTCCGCTATCACCTCTACCAAATTTTTCAATTTTGAGTTATTTGCTACTACCGAGAGACTGTAGAAAATAGTGCAACTTCACAAAATGCTCGGTTTAGTGTAAAATAACAGCGGAAATAATTTTACAAGTCTATATAACTAAAATATTTCACCATGTTTTATTAATGTATATATACCCATCCTATCATACAGCAGGTGCCGGGGTTGTGAGCCTTTCTTTGGGGATAAGGCGACTGAAGAGTGAAGCTGCCCAGTCACTCCTAACTATTGCCGAGGACAAGAATACGTGTTTTACGACAATCATGATTTACTTATAATTTTGATGGGATATTTATTTATAGCCTATGTCATTAGTTATTAATTCTGTAACTGATAAATTTCGTTTATCTCACAAGTATTTGTCACTTTAAAAAATCTTTTTAAAGAATCTCATGATACAGCTTCGTAATCAGATGGTTAAGGGTTCAGTCACAGGGACGAGTACTACATAGCAATTTTAGTCCCGCGAGACGAATAGTTACCGCACTCCGCTCTCATTCGTAATTATCCCAGTAAAGTGAATCATTTGACGAGTGTGTGGTGTATTGAGATACGCAAGTCTGCTTTTCGTGTGTTGCATTCGTATTTATTGTAACAATGCCAAAAGAAAAAGTCATTTGAAGAACTTAAGGCTTTCGTGACTAAGGCTACTCGTAGTTTTCCAAGTACATTTATGGTAATGCCTTGATACCTTGAAATGGTCACGACCGTTTATTCTAAAGTTCCATTTCTTGTTCAGCGTTCGTAATCATCATTGTAACTGAATCGACGATAATTTATTGATTTCTACAAACGAGGAGCTCGGTTAGGCATAGCTCGTCTGACATTTATTTCTTAAGTACGCGACTCGAGTCTCGGTTATGGATTTGCTGTTTTGACTTTTCCCTGATTCTCCTCAGTTCTTCCAGACGAATTCTGGAATATTACCTTTGGTTAGACATTTCCAGTTCATTGTAAATCTCCCATGTCATTAAACACTTAATAACATAACGATACATCGTCGTTAAATAATCGTATCGCGAGTACGCACCTGATACAACCCTGTCCAGCAGCTTCAATCCAAGTACTGTTTCGTACGTCAGTTTACCACTGTGCTCTTCCTTCGCTGCCTCAATCTCGGCTCGAAGTTCGGACTGCAGCGCCGGCTGTAGGGCCAGTTCGTTCAGACAAAAGCTCATGGCTGTGGACGCTTTCTCACTGCCCGCTCGGAGGAACATGGCAGCTTGAGCTGTCAACACTGCTTCATTGAAACCTGCGACATGTATCTGACAATAATTACGTGAGTGAACATATCCTGCACACCCAGTTACCCTTTGTAGGCACGTATAGGCGAAAACTCGATACAATTTTGAACGGCAATGAGTTAGGAAGATTGAACATCCCGAAAAATGACGTATTCGGATCCTGAAGCAGTTTTTTCGTACGTCTCTGACTGTTGCAAAACATTAAGTGTAAAGGCGCGCGTATTTTAATTTTGAATATGATTGTCTTCCGGGTTTTAGCGATTTGGGATCATGTAGATGATTACCAGCGTTTCGAAGGAACATTTCACTTCCATCTTCGTGGTGAAGGAGGCCATCAGTCTTGAACAAGGATGTGAAATGTTCCTCTAAAATGTTGATAACCTACAAGCCGACAGTGCGTCTAACTCGGCTACGATTGTCAATGTATGTATGAAAACTTTTTCCGTTGTAATTACGATGAAAATTAGCATCTTATGAGTGAAACGCAGAAAATTTTGAAATCATAATTTTATCTACTGCTTTAATCTGTCACCCTGTGGAACAAAGAAAGATTTAAGAACACGAAAATGAAGTGGTGTTGGCATTAGGTCTCGAGGAAGATGATCTATTATGTAATTCCTGACGATGGTCTAAATACCTTGCAGGTTATTCTTTACTAGGAATGACAGAATGGTATAATCAGGGGTTACGATGGACAGGGAATGTAGCATTACTGGAGGACACACGATACGCTTACACAGTTTGGTTTGGAATCCTCATGGAAAGAGGCCACTCCTGAGAGGCCGAGACATTGATGAAGTATAATATTGAAAATGATGTCAGGGGAAGGGGATGTTAAGATATGAGCTGGTTTTAACTTTCTTCAATGGAGGGCGTTTTTTATTATGGTCGGAAACATTACGTTTTTATAAAAACCTGGGAACGTCTTGAACATTTTTAATATTTGAAAACTCTGTATCAATGAGTTATTTATTTATAAAATGTATTGATTTTGTTCTTACCTTCATCTCTGATGTTTGATGACTTTTCGTTGCCCGTTTGTAGACACTCTTGAGTATCTTCATTGTTGCTGTCGTCAGCTGTCTTGTTTCTGGCGAGCATCAACAGATGCATTACGTCTTTCTTCATTATGTGATTCTGTTCTCGATATTCCATGATTTTCTTAATAACCATTTGGAAGAAAGTTGTGACGTCACGAGGAAAAGTTGATATTCGGAAAAATCTTGGCAGAATCGGGAAAATAGATTCCAGAATGTCAATGTATGTACTGCCATTAGCATGTATGATACGATGACCCATTTTCTTGAAAGCCGAATCTTCGTCATCCATTGCATTTGCCTCCACCCCGAAAGCGCATGAACCAGTTGCATCCATTGTGAAATTCACCAATATATTGTACATATCAATTATATCTTTATTCTTTGCGTGTTCTTCCAAGTGTTCAATAAGCTTTTCAGAATAATGATCAATATGTTGATACACGATTTTCAGTTTACCTGGTGTAAATGCTGGCGTCAGTTTTGTCCTGATATATTTCCACTTTTCTCCCTCAAGATTGAATAAGTTGTATGAAAGTGGGTCCTTTTTTAAGTCCGGATGATTTCCTTTACCAGGAAAATATGCAAAATCCTTTAAAAGTATGTGCTTCATAAGTTCGGGATCACGAATTAAAAGCACTGGCTTTCGAGCCAGGTGGATACCTCCATACCTTTCCCCATCAAACTTATTGTACAAATCCTGAAATACCTCAGATGGTGAAAGTTTACATAAAACGAAATGTTTTATGTTCCCGAAGAGTGGTGATGGTTTCAACGACTTCACTCCTTTATTCTTCCAGTAATGAAACGTAGAAGTTGAAAACCAATAGAGAATGAACACTGTGGCCGCCATGAACCCAAGTAGAGCAGAGACAGCTGTTTCGAAGAACTCCATTGTAATCACACGGTACTTATTCCGTAGCCTTCAGATGACAATCATACAGCTTGGCTGATGGCCAGTAACTGAATGATACAGCATCCATCTTTGCTGCCTCTTTATATGTCCGCTACGAGCAGGCAAGTCGCATCGGTCATCCATCCTACTTTGCTTCGTCATTTATTTATACCGCGTGTAAGAAAGAGTGAGAAACGAGAATGATCAGTTTCGTGCATTAGTGTCACATGTTTCCGAAAAAGGCCTTCCTGTTTACACACGAGATGATGGAGCACTTTTCCATGCTATGTGTATTATTTCTGCCTGCTCTGTTTACACTCCTATGTGGGTTACATTGATTGAATAATAATCTGCTGTACTTTCTGCGAGATTTGAGGACACAACAATATTATGAACACATTAATCATCACAGTTCTTTCTCGTTACCGATAATATTAACTGTGTATCCCCTTCGTGGTCTTCTAAATTCATTTTTATACCCGGTTTCACCCGCAAGATATTGAACCTGGATTTTAGAGTTTCCGCCATGCGTGAAGCACGTTCTGTTTAAGTTCGGTACAGTGACTGATTATATAGGTGACGATTTTCTTCGATTCATAAACGTTAGTCTCTTTTGAGTCTAATATTTTGATTTTGAAATCTTGCAACATGATTTTCTCTCAAACGTAGCGCTGTTATAACCTCTTGGCTATCTTTCAGTTTAAAATAGTTCGTTTTCTAATCTTTAATCTAAAAACATAAAGGAACAGCTTTAATTTTACGTATTGTTTTATGTGAGTCCAAGATTTTGCTTCTGACTCTGAGGAAAATATCTGAACCTAAGAGGGAGGATGTAGTAGGAGAACGGAGAAATCAAGGAGGGGCGTATGGAACGCATGGGAGACATAAGAGATGCACATAGAAATTTTGTCGAAAGTCTGAAGGAAATTTATCGGCAGGCAGACCCAGGTATAGATTTTTGGTTTCCAAGTAAATAGGATTTGTACTAAATCCGACTCGGAATATTGTCTAGAAGCAGGCTTTTGTGAACACGTTAATGGACCTTGGGATTGTGTAGAATGATGGAAGCTTCTTGACTAACTGAACGACCGGAAGCTTTTCAAGAAGAATTCTACTCCATGCAGTTAATGATACAATTTTGGTGTTCTGTATAATTTTGGCGTAGATTAACCCTGGATTTTGTTGTAAAATCATTATCTGTCTACCAATATCCCAATATTTTCTTACATTATAAGGGTACAGGATTTAAGAAAAGTTCATATTTAAGGAGTTGTGGTTACTGTAACAACTAGAAGCACTGGAGTGGCAAGCAGTGTTCAGAAATAGTGTATTTATTGATCATCTGCTGGTACAAGGAATGTAAATCCTAGCATTGACTTTGTGTCAGTTATAATCTTGAAATGAGTAGAAACGTTATTCTTTTTATTCAGGACCCACAACTTTTAACGATGACGTGCTGAATTTTCTTGAAAGCCGATGTCCAAATTTTAGACATTATTCAGACGAGCTTCTCCCTTCAAAGGGTTATTTAATACGCTGGTGTAACACAGGGCTAGATGCCAATATTTTGGATAGGGCCTTGGCTCTCGGGAGATTGAAACTTGGTTGCTGTCTCTGTCTCTGGAACGTGGGATGTCCACCTCAAGTTGGTTGCTAATTTCCCAAGGTACCTGCGTGAGCTGAAGAGACGCGGTGGGTATTTTGCAGAACCTAGTATATAATTCTGTTGGTGTTGGGAATAACCTTCGCTTGGGAGTATGATGCCCTATGATACTATATATATTTTTTGTACGAAAGACATTCTAATTTCATTTTATCACGTATTATGTGAGTTAGGTGTATACCTTTGTGAAGTAAATAATTTGTCCTTGTTCTTTTGCGTTGCCGGGGAAATTTGAATTTAATGAACTTAGAATGGACACACTCACACTGAAAATTTTCTTCAGCAGTAATAAAATTACTCGAAACCTTACAAAATACTCTTCATTTCGAAGACAGAAAGATACGCAAAGTATCCGAAGAGAACTGCCTTTCGTCCATCTTTCACGCCTTGACACCACTAGGGTTCTAAATACAAGCTTATCCATGTATTCTGTGTGTTCAGTCACGTTGTGGTTTAAAACAATATGCAATCTTGGGTATCGAAGCCATGCACGTGTTGTGTAATTGCTGTGCGTCTAGGGCGCAGAAGGGTGCAGTAACACCGCGGAGTGGGTGAATGTGAGCAGTACAATGGGATCGTGTTATTAACCTTAGTCTGCAGTAATCCAACTGCTTCCTTTATCCAGCGGCCCCATTAATGTGAATGGAGGGTAGGGGGTGAGAATCAAGCAAAGGGTACGAATGCGATCAATATCGAGTAGAATATTATCTTCACTTCCTGTTTTTAATATCTTGCCAGCTTCTTTCTCTCTGTCGGTCTTGTTTTATTTGTACTTATGTTTCTTTGTTATGTATTTACTTCTTAAGAGTTTGTTGTTAACGATAAAAAGTATCTATTACGGTTTGCTATACAGAAGCAGAACTAGCAAAATATTTCCATAAGTGTGGAGATTATATTTTAATGTCAGTAAAGCACATTCTGTGTATTACCTAGGAGCTCAGTTTTCTGCTGAAACATCGGTTTGTGTTTTGAAATCGAAATTGTTCTTCGAGGAATAATAATAATCAACTTATTTGAAATCGTAGTGGTCAGTTCTTATTTTAGTTATTTCAAGTATCGTCCCATATTGAAATACTACCTGTTTTGAAATCGAAATTGTTCTCCGAGCAATAATAATAATCAACTTATTTGAAATCGTAGTGGTCAGTTCTTATTTTAGTTATTTCAAGTATCGTCCCATATTGAAATCAGATGTTTTTAGATCTTCCTGTTTGTATACACAAGTGACAGAACGTATCATAACCATTCCCACGACAGTGTTTATTAAGAAAACCTTCTTCTTCTGCTTTTCGCCCACAGTAAGATATAATTTATTGTTAACAGACCACGAATGGCTGGCTGTAACTGGCGAGGAGCGTCTGATAATTCCATGATCTTCCCAAACTTTTTAAAAAAAAAATATGTGGAGACCGCACGCGAGGTCCATTGCTTCCAAGTGAGATATTTCTTAAACAGCATGGAAAGAGTTCAAAGTAGGCCACTATCGATTCTCCCTTCTTTTTGCAATTGCCTCAAGTTTCCCGCCACCTAATCCATTTTACGACGAAATACTGTTCTTATCATCCTTTTGTCAAGTATCCTCAAACTATATATTCTTCGCAAATTAGCAGAGTTTAACACCTACACAAATAGCATGCAAAATTATAGTTTTGAATAAGCTGTGAATGCATAAAGGAGAAACTAGGAATGGTATTGAGTTCGGAGTAAGGATCTTTCGATAATATAATTGTTTATACTGGCAAATAATAAATATGGCTCGTTATATTCATCTGTGAGTTTAGTATCAAAATGAAATATAGCTGTATACTGACTGCTTCATTGCAGGAGGATGTTAATGCTGAATTCTGCTCGTAACAGGGTGGTTTAATGAAGCTGGAGAGTAAGAGTTATTCGCAATGTCGTCATAATTTATGGTAGGCCTGTGTCATTTACTTACACTGACTTAGTAATAATTAATTCATCATAATGAAATTAATATCTGATACATATTAGCTGCGAGTGGGCCAAGCTTTATAGCATAGCTATAAAAGCTCAGTGTCTACCATGACACCAGATGCTATTTAACGACACTGTTTCATGTGAAGTAGATACGTAGCTACCGAACATAATGACTTAATGAATGGTGAGTGAGTCATGAGGAATGTTTACGGAATCAGTAATGGTGTTCTTGAAATATATTCAGGAATGTTCAGTCGGTTCCTGTCTTAACGCAAGTTCATATCGGATTTATTTAGCAGCTCTACATCAGTTATACTGTGCTGACGAAAACAGAATGATTATAAATGGCGAATGAAGACAGATGTGGAAGAAAGTTGTTGTGAGCTGTCAGAATGTTCCTCTAACATATGAGAAACATCACGAAGAGCCTCACTAAGGATTCTGGGGCGATATCAAAACCATTTACTTTTCTACGGAAGGTCTGTTATTTCTTAATTTAGTTAACAAAGCTTTATCATCTGTGAAGGCCATATAATCCCGATTATTAGTATGATTACGGATCAGGAAGGAAGGTGGCGGTTTAGTGTAAAATAGTATTTCAGCATCTGACTGGACAGTCTGAGGAGCACCAAGAATACAGTCGGGATTTTCGGCCTCTGGGTAAGTAAACTTGATACGTTATTGCTCAGCTCACCTCTTGTCATTACCGTCACCATGTTGAAGATACAGGACTAGACGCTCAATTTCGGAACCATCTTAAAGCCGAGGGTAAATATAATTACCACTGTAACTTAAAGGGTTAAGAGACCTCAGGTATCATCATATTTCTGAAGAATATGCCATCTCTCGTTTAGCGCTGGAACTATTATTTCCGGCCTTCATGGCCACGTTGGTTAGAAACTCTGTAGTATTTATATAGCGGTTAGAACTGAAGGCTTTTATAAAAAGTGAGGGTAGATCCAAGACTAAGGATGGTTTTACGCGCCTTTTCCATGTTTCTGCTCCGAAAATATTCTGTGGACTCCGATGGGAGTTCACTGTAAAAGTCGTCGATTGAATTTAATTTTGGTACATACTTTAAACGAAGTTCAAAAGGAGTTTTAAAGATAAAAACTCATCGCACAAAAAGATTGAAGGTTCTACATGGCATAGAATATGGATATAGTTGAGCTCTTTAAGCTGTTTTAAAACAAATTTCTATTTCGTTGACATTTAAGAAAATTTTAAACAAAATAATTTGATAAATATGTTTAATACATATGAAGATTCGAATTCCATTACTAATTATCGTCATTCATAGCCTCTTCGATATTTTAAATGATTTATTTCCGCGGTGAACATGGAAGAGATTTCGCGTAGATAAAAATGAAAATTTATTTGTAGTAATAGTTAAGTCATTTTGACATCATAACAAATGATGTGTCCAAAGTCTGAAGGAAAATACAATGTAAATATGCACTTCGATGTCTTTAGTCTGTATTAGCTTTGCACCAGTTAATTTATATCTGTAATAAATGAACATACGGACGAATACATTATGCGCTGTAGCAAAGAACACGTTTGGGTGTTCACCGGGATTGTGTTTATCCATTCGTGTTATTAAAACGTTTAGCTCTCAAACTGAAAGTGAGTTTGTTGGAATGAAGCAGGAACGAGGAACGTTCACGGAGAAGTTTAATATATTATGTATTTTTGGAAGAGCAGTTTAGTGGAAGTTGTGTGAAGTCTTGTCTGAAGTGACGTGAGGTTAAGTAGCTAAGTGACAACTAGAGATGAGGTTAGTAGACAGGTGGAGTGGCAGGTAGGGGCTGGCTACCCCTGCGTTTCTACAATCGAGATATTAACTTGTTATCAAACTGGCATTTATCAGCTCTTATTACAAAATTTTTAGGGTTTACGATAGACTTGGGGAAATATAGTCTGTATGATAACTTTGATAATGAGTTTTAGCTATTATTAATTATGTTTTACTTAAGCTGGAGGTAGCTGAAGTTTTTAAAATTTATTATCTGCACAACATAACAACGAATTGATCGCCATGATACAATATGGAATAACTCCCCACGCAGGTAAAATTCATCAGGGAGATAACAAAATTTGAAACCTACAAGCCGAGAGAAGTTGTAGAAGCTGACAATGTAGAAGCTGAAAGTTCTAATCCGGAAAGTGCGTGAATATTTTTATAATGGCGATTTAACAGTTAAATACTTTTTTACCTAACCGACTATGACATCAGGTTTCTTCCTACAGTTAAATGTTCTCCGATTTTATCATTCTATTCGTAATTGGATGAATATACAGTTTTCCTGGCCAATAATTCACTGAATAAATAATAAAAATGTTTTACAGTCTTTTATACAAGCTCTCATAGTAGTTATGAGAAAAAATTGCAGTTCCAGACTTGATGATTAAACTTATAATTGACAACCAGCGTTTCTAGGGTTTTCAACGCTCCGGTCTGAAGTATAGTATTTCCGAATTTTATGTGAATTAACGTTTTTTGATCGAGTATGCAATAAAAACATTTTAATATTTATTACCTTATATTGCAATGAATATTTGCTGTTGTTTTATTAAAGACAATTTTAGAATCATAATGTGCTAGTGTGTACAGGAGGCTGGTGAACTTGTCCATCACAATTAAACGTAATTTCTCAGAGCTGATTCTGTGTATTTTTACCATTCTTTTTCCTTTAACTTTTGAATTAATAATTCCATGACCAGACTCTTTCCTGTAAGGAATACGAAGAGTGATTTTATAAAACCATGTATTAAACATTTAAAATACAGAAACAAGAACAAGTGATCGTTTAATAATCTACTGATAAATAAATAATACTGTCAGGAAGTGACATGGATTTTGTTACTAGTCTTTGAAATGCAGTACATGATTTAAATTGAAACAATACATTCCGGTGTATCATGTAAGACACTAAGGTTAGATTGTTCAAATCTGCTGCTGCCTGTTGGTCAGCTGCCGCCGGAATATCTCGCATTGCCTTGCGTGATGTTACAAAGCGGACTGTGGCTCTTATTCGAGTCAGAATAGTTAACTGTAACGCGATTATCAAGACATAATTTGCTGTGCGGCTGGCTGTCGTAACAAACATTAGTTTCCGTCGAGTTAGCATATTGTTGTATATCCACAGGGACGTAGATGTTAAATTGCGAAGCTTTCCAGGTTTAGAAATTTGTAGACATCACAGAATGGCAAATCATGTACAAAACTTTCTTTGCAAAACAATGTTATTACTTTACGTTGAGTACCTTCAGTTGTATAACCCTACTGACTTCTAATAAAGTCTGTGCAGATGGCAGACCATTAGGTGTTCTTAGGAGCAGCTGAAGAGTTTATGTTTTGAAATAAGTGGCGTGTATAATGTTACAAATGTAGACACTTTACTACGATAAGTTTACTTTAAATTAAACATGCTCAAATGAAATTTAAATCAGCTGTTTTCAAGCAAAAATTTGTCGTGAGTTCATTGATTAAAACGAAGTTGCTGGTGTCCATATTTTCATTTTAATTAAGTCCTCACTAGAAAAAGGCTATCTCGCTCAGAATCTACCGATAATTCAGTTCTGAAAATCTTTGTTTTCTGATATCAGTGAAAGTAAATACTCCTGCCATTGGTCAGCTCCGACGATATATTTAAAATGTGACAAAGCGACTAGTGAGTTGTTTGTTTGGTTGGGAGGATAATGATGTTCTGTACCTCAGAAGGGTATGGACTTGTGAATATCATTTCTGCTCATCCATTATAGTATTAACTATTTTAACAGCGAGTTGAATTACAGTTGAAACTATGTCATAAGACTAACACGCTGGAACATGAACGATATCATGACACAGTCTCGTAAGATTATATTCCAACAGATAACTTTACTATCTCCAGAATAATACGAGGAAGTGCCATGGAAATTATTCGGTTTTAAGAGAACTAGACATGGAATGCCAGTTAAGATTATAGAAACGTCGTTTACAAAACGATGGAATTTTATTTAACACGAATGGATTGTAGCCTGAGAATTCCTCGACGCATTGCATCATTGTAAAAGTTGTGACTATTATTAAATTTATAAATAAATTAGTAAGACTTCTCTTTTAAACTAATTCACTCTACCCCGTTAAAAGCGAATGAAGTTGTGTTGTAAAATAAAAAAAATCTCTTGACGCTTTGCTGACCCTGAAGAAAGCAAACAGAATTTAATTGTGTCCATTTCCATAACAATAATTTGTACTAAGTAATGAACTATAGCTGTCCCCTTTAGAATTGCCTCACTCACTTTCTAGTTCTGACGGATTTCAACGTAAGCCCGGCCGCCCTGTGAGTGGCTTTATATATATGATCTGCAGATTGTCCATTTAGAATTTACGGTCTCAATTAGTAAAATTAGTAAGTTAATGCTAGTTTCATACAGCATCGTATTTTCAGGACGTATTCGCAACTGTTGTTCTGATATATGAAATTATCACCAGCATAAAATCACAATCTCATTAATGGAGTAAGCCTATTGCGCTCTTCATTAAACTTCAAAATTTGAGTTCTATTATCACAGGGTAATTGGGATGTTTTGAAGTAGTGAGATCAATATAATACAATATATTATTATTTTATTAGGATATGTATAAATTGATAATTGACCTGAGGATATTGTATTGTATTATTTAGCGTCCGTGATGACGAAGAAATTTGTGAGATTTAGAAGTCCAATCCCCAAAAATGTTATTAATGTTATAAATGTTGTCTCACTCTTCAAGTGGCTACATAGTGGCCAACATAACGCAATTATCATTATCACAGTATTAATAATTACAATTTTCTTGATCTGGTTATTTTGGACTAATGAAACAACGACCGCACAATCATTGTCTGTGATGTGAGCGGGAGTGTGATGAAGGGTATTTTTAGACAATTAACGCTACTATGTAAGTAACAAGTCGCCCTCGGTGGACTAGTGGTTAACGTGCTCGTCACCGAGGTCGATGGATTTTTAAGGGTGATAAAAATCCGTAGCAAAACTTCCTTCGGAGGGGAAGTAAAGTCGGTGGTCCCATGTCGTAGATTTACGGCATGTAAAAGAACCTTACGAGCATGAACGAGATGTTTTATAAGCAAAATTCAGCGGCCATATCTCACTCGTTTCATGATTCCCTGCTAGATGGCTTTGGCAGTCACATCAGGAATGAGTATAAATTGTGTGCAGAGGCAGTGGGCTGGTCACTCACTACTCACAAATGCACGCTTCAAAAGACCAAGAATCCTCCTAAGTGGGGAGGTCATGGCCCGAAAAAGGGCCTAAGCACCATAGATGATGATGAAATAATAAAGAACATGCTATCAATTGTTGTTTATTAGAGTTTCTTCAGAAATTATGAAAAATTTATAAAACGAAAAGCTTGAAATTCGTTATAAGTTAAACGAAATTTGACATGTGCTTTGGACATTATAACTTCATAACATACGTGCTTCATATTGACGTACTTTAAATTCTCTTCCTCCGTTCAAATAGAAGTCGCCAATAGCTGGAATTTTCCGTCATCTTCGTTTCAATTTCTTACAAAGTTGCCAGTTGTTTTGTCATCTGTAGGTGGATAAAATATAAACACAATTTAATATATCTAAGCACTTTTATCACAAGATTTTTATCTACCGATTGCGTTACGTAATGCCTTAACAAATGAGGATACTGGTACATTATCGTTTACCTTGAAATTAGAGACATATATGTACTATACTAGGATACTACTGTCCTCATTACCCATTTGCTGAACGTTTTCTGTTGCTTCTAGGGATACAAATAATTTGAATTGTCACAAAATGAATCAAGAGAATATTTGGGTGAAAGAGACTGTGTATTGAGAGACATATGTAATAGTAAATTATAAGTTAATAGCTGTTGATTGGAGGAATGAAAGGGAGTACAAAGCACTAGAAGGTGAAGCAAAGAGCTTAAAATATTAACGAAGACTGTGTCGTGTCACGTACAAACTTTTGTTTCGTGAGGGATTGATGACAAAACGAATAAATGAGTTTCGAGCTTCGCGAAAAGGTGGTTAATGTTTGTTGAGTAAAACTATAAATGGAACAGCATTCCGATAACAAATTCCAACAGTTACAGCGTTATTTACGGAATATAGATTGCCCACATTTATTATTACGAGCGCCTACATTTTACTCTTTCATGTAAGTAATTTCATTGGCTCGTATTGGTATTTTTACAATAAGGAGTGACTTTCTATAAAATTATATTTTCAGATATTATACCTCTTCTAATATTTTCTATGTCACGTTAATTTTAACGTTATAAGATGTAACAAATTATTTTATGGATCCCTATGTCTTTTATTTAGGAAATTTTTCTTTTAGGCGTATGCTTTGGTGAAGTGTGCCAAGAAATGTATTTAGGAACTTATGTGCTGTGGAGTTTGGAATTAATTAACACGAATGAAATTTACAAACGTTATTGTTCGTGTAACGTGTCTCGTATGTTGAGGTTCATAAGAATCTGCCATAAGACATAAAATATAGGCTTTAAAAAAATCGTCTTTAAAATTAAATGAACGGAAACACGTAACAAAATATATTTATAGCCTAATATAAGTGTAGTAATTGACATTTTATCAGAATCTGCCGACAATCTATAAATATGTTTGTTACTCATGTAGCAAATACACAAAATTGTCGTTCCTAATAGAAAATTGAATGTGTCTACCATGCCAATATTAATTCACGACGAAAGTAATATATATTTTCTCATTTTGCCCCTTGAACCACACCTAAAAATAAGATTAGGCCACAAGTTTGCCCCTTAATCTTTGACACACATTGTCTCTGCACTTACCATTTCCTCGTCATTGTCCATAAACTTTAACATCGAACCAGAAACTCCTGTTGAACTTTGACCTTATTTTCACTTTCACATAAGTGTGGGTAACCCCGCCTTCTATGATTTGGGCAAAGCCACCGGTACCATCGTTCCATCGGTCAATGATTTCCACACAGTTAATTCTATTTTCTCTCCCCACATCAATTATTATTTCGTCAGATACGTAGCTTAGAAACTTAAATGATCTGGCAGAAGACTCTTGAGCTAGAAGCCGATCACCTGCCTGTGACCTGCAGTCGATGAGATTGTGCCTCTGTGCGACGGACACCGCTACCATCAGCAATGCTGCTGTTAGTAATGTCAAAGTAGTCATGTCGTAATAGGCTACTGGCTGTGCAGAGACTGTTTGGTGATGCGAACTACAGTGTGTCTTTATGCGTGTGTATAATGCGCATGTGACTATAACATCCAAGTTATTTCGGCGCAAAGTTCATCTGTGTTATCAATTGGTCTAAAGATTTCAAGTTTTTTTTTCTAAACAAAGGACTCCCCCGTCTCCCCCCACTTCCAAGGAGTCACAGTTCGTATGGGTAACTTCTTGGTTGCCTTGGAGAAAAAAATCTGCAGAAAGGCCAGAGTTCAGAGTGGGCTGTAGCTCACAAACTATCAAAGTAGGCCTATATTTTGTCATATTTTAGTGCGCTTTTCTTGTTTTATCACCACATTATTCATTCAACGAATTCAAAATACCTGGCCCACTTGTGTCAGATGCTTTCGGCCTTTCTCCTCGATGCAATTTATTATTGCATCTGGATTCGAGCAAAACAGGTCAGAAGACGTTTAACGCATGGTAATTACTGCGTGAATGCTTCATATCGAATCAGTTATGTTAGGGATTGTCCATTCTCCGAGAAAGAGATTTATTTGCTGGAAATTTTAGAAGTGGTTCATTCTCCTTCCTGCATAGTAACTAATTTTTGTAACTCAGATATGTCTCTGTGTTTAGGCATTAACTAATTTAATTGCAGACTGTTTCGCTAAATGTTGGCGCCACCAGAAAATTTCTGAAATTAATGTTGTAGGTATGAATGAAGAATGTATTACAAGTCATATACAGACTTTTGTTTCGCGAGTGATTGATGACAAAACGGATAGAATTAACAATTCTGTTGGAGAATTGATAGACCTAGTCTCCCTCCCAAAATAGGCGGCATATGTAGAATAATTAATAATATTAGTTGATTGTTATGAGCTGACCGCTGTCGTACTAAAACACTGTGTAGTCCTAGCACTTGTTTTAGTGACATCACACTCCTACTAAATAATGAACTTATTGCTCAGCATAACCAACTTCATTGAAACCACAAAATGCCGAATTGCCATGAAGAAGTGCAGTGGGCCGTAACCGGCCCGCGAGTACCCCGTGGTCTTTTGACCCTAATGATTGTAAGCTGACTGTCTGAACCTTTGTTTTCCTTGTATGGGTCATCCCACACGCTGGTTGTTCATATTATTTATTTGCACACTTCTTACATTTTGATGTCAAGTCCTTTCAACCTTATCGTAATGAGTTACGACAGTAAATAAACATCTTGAAGAAGAGTGTGTTTTCTTAATATTATTATAGCCATAAATAAAATGACATCAGTTTTCTGTAATGGGGAGAGATAATGAAAATCTCTAGTGTTTTACTTAATGAGATGTGTAAAACTAAGGAATTTTCCTTAAAATTTGTGCTATGTTTAGTGAGTTTTTTTTAAAAATTTAATTTCACATAGTTCAGAGGAAATACGATACTACTATTTTTAATGTCTTTGTAGCTCGTATTTATGAAAAAGAATGAGGTATAACACAGGACAAAAGTAGGAAATTATGCGTGTTTGAGTTGACTTATTTGTGGTTAATCCCACGTTCGAAGTTAATGTAGGAAAATAAGTTATTTAATAAAAATAAGGGTTTGAAAAATTATGAAATTTCGTTCACGCCCACACATAAATTTATTCGCCACCATAAAAACCATTAGAAAATGTAACTGTGTTCACTCTCGTGATGCGTCAACGGTGTTGCCAGGTGTTCAGAAAAACCTACTTCCAATGGCCGCTCGCAAAGATACGTGATCCTTGTTTTCCAAATCATTTTATGGGAAACAAGAACTTATGATTATTACTGCGGGTCGTGTACTTCCAGAAATCACGTA
>NW_019059927.1:4032-14606 GCF_000696155.1 Zootermopsis nevadensis
CGGTGATGAACCTTCGGGTTCGGTAAGCCATCTAGTTAGTTAGTTAGTTAGTTAGATTCCCCAGGTTTTACGATTTTCTTGCTACGACAGAGAATGCAGAGTGAATTTCTGCGAAAGTGAACTTGTTTGTGTCAGTAACAAATGAGCGTGAAGCATATCAACGCCTGTACTCTTTTGTTTCAGAGCGGACTTCAGTGTGGCGGTGCTCGGGGATTTGGTGTACGCTATTGGCGGCTGCAATGACGGTGGTCGACTTAATTCGGCCGAGCGATACGACCACAGGACGAACAAGTGGGCGAGGATCGCTTCTCTGAACACCGACCGAACCCACGCAAGTGCGACTGCACTCAATGGTAAATCGAATCTCGCGAAACAGAACAGCATCGATTAATGTAAAACGGCGAAGCTGTCATAACTGAGAGACAGAATCCAGTTACAGCTGCAGGTTATAGAGCGCACTAAGATTCAATAACAGACCAAGAGGAACTATTTATAGAAATAGGTCTAAGTCCTGAACGTATTCCTGTAATTTACCTCCATTTTAATTAATTCTGATCGCAAGTGAGAAGCGAGCGACAGAATGAAATTGTCTGCCGGCCTTTTACACTTGATGCTCGTTTCGCCTGCTGAAATCATTTCCTTCTACAGGCTAATTACTACGAATTGTCCCACATCTGTACTACGTACGATAACTCAGCACATCTGAAATATGTGGCGCCATATGTGTCATGTCGCTGGTCCCTCTTTGCAGGTAAAGTCTACGTCGTTGGCGGATTCGATGGCACGTATCGGGCCTCAGCGGAGGTGTTTGACCCACAGAAGAACGAATGGACGAAGATTTCCCCGATGCATTCCAAACGCAGCGGCCTGTGTTGCGTCGCCTTCCAGGGCAGTGTGTACGCCGTAGGTAAGAATCTGCGACTTCGTGAGCAGAATTTGTCTCCTGCTTTTACGGAATTGGTGTGTCAACAATTTTAACCTCTTTTTACGTGATTTGTGGTTCGTGGTTTCGACGACTTTCTCCACAAAGCTCTCTAACAACAACAACAACGCGTAATCTGTTGTTGTATTTCTATTATAGCGTGCCTCAATAGTCACGTGTTTTGTCGAGCGTGGGAGAGAAATTTCATTTTGCTCTGTGGCAACACTGGCCCCGTCACCCTACAGAGCCCGCGTTGTTTGAATCCCGCGCTCTTTATTATTCGGTTTATGCAACGAATTACGTTTTCAACAATGCAATGTGTTTATTGTTGAACAGTGTTTTCGGACGTAGTCATATGTAGCAGTTAGCGGGCGTGGCAAGTTCTGCGGTACAAAATCATTTTGGAAATTCGACGGAGTCACTCGTCAGTCGTCAGATTGCCTGAGAACGTGTTGAAATGGATTCCGTTGTGTACGCCTGGGCTCGGAATGCTTTCAACACATTTCTCGACTATAAAACTATAACCTTCGTGCGTAACTGTAATCTAATACGCACATTGAACGTGGCTTCCGAGACACCGCGTAGTTCAGGACAATCTTCATGTAATGGCGTTCTGTATAAATGAACTACATAAATTCCACTGTTCACTAATCGGGCGATAAGGACGAGAAAACGTGCTCCTTCGAAGCCACTTTATTCCTGATTTGTTGCCGATGCAAACATGAACATTGCAAAAAGGAGCGAATTTGTCTCGTCTCTCACTCACGTGGCTTCAGACATTTTATGTTTCGTTCATTCATTCATTACGAGGACCGAATTTCATATTTCGGAGCATAAAACAATGCGATGAGGTGGGCTGAGTGTGTAGCACGCATGGAATATACGAGAAATGCGAAATATTAATCTGAAATCCTTAAGGGAAGAGATCGCGCAAATAGGAGGATAATATTAAAAGTGATTTTAGAAAAAATACGTTACGTGAGAACGGTCGAATGATGGGATTTTGTGAACACGGTAATGAACATTGTAGTTCCGTTGAAGGCTAGATATTCCTTGACCGGTTAAGGGAGAAATAATTATCGGCAAGGACCTGGAACACCTTTCGTTCTGCAGACCTAACACAGAGCATTGTACCCGCAGGAGGATTTTGCGAAGAGTCTCGCTCTACGAGCAGCGGCGAGAAATACGACCCAGAAATGGACACGTGGACCGAGATCCCCAACCTCTCGTACCCACGTGGCAACTTCGTGCTTCAAGTGATTAACGACGCCATCTACGCCTTCGGTGGTATTCACGACAAAACGCCCATTCGCCAAGTTGAGCGTTTCGACGGCGGGAGACATGAATGGTTTGTTTGTTAGTTTAGGATCTTTTCACAAACTACAACTTGTGAAACAAGAATGAGTTTAGATCAAGGGGACGAGTCCTACGGAGTATTTTGGCCTTGTGGGCTCTTAGAAATTTTCCGACGTTTCAGAGGCGCTTGAGGCTTCCATCATCCCGGCTGCAAGTATTAAGCCCCGCGAAACGCGGGCGGGGCTTGTGAGTTGCAGGGAGAGCGGGCAGATGGCTGAGTAAGGCAAAGCGGACCACAGTCGAAGCTTCTTTGAACAGGGACACCCTTTCGGGGCCGCCATAATAATCTCGATATCCGGCCACTTGCAAGCCTGAGATTTAGCGACATTTTGTATCCGTCCCGAGTTCTTTGTATTTGATGGGGGTTCATTTGCGCCGCGCAGAGCCTCGTCTGGCCCCGGCAGGACACGGCATCTCGCAGTCTTAACCCGCCTTCCGGTCGCGATGTAATGACACGCGTTCCTTCTCGTCAACTGTTCGCCCGGCTCCTATGTTTCTGTGAGTGAACTAACGATCACGTGGGCTCGTTCGATCTCTCGAAGAAATTGGAGGGTTTGCAAAAACCGTCGTACGGGGGAATTTCAGTTGGAGGTTGACTGGGACAAAACTAGAGGGCTTGGGCGTCTCTTCTGACGCAATCCAGAGCAACCCCGTCGAGTCCCAATTATTCGACACCGCAGACATCTTAGAACCTCAAAAACGCATTTTGGAAGAAGATTGTTGAATATCTGTGCATAATAGCACTGGCCTTAGTCGTAGGGGACGTAAATTTAAAAGAAGAATACTTAAGGGCGAGTATAAAGGCCTTGATAAGTTTTGTCTTGTCTCGAAGGGCTTGGTATCTTCTGTGGTTCCGTCTTTATGTGCGATGAAATTGGTTTTGAGCTTTAGATAATGCATAACCTTGATTATTTTCACAACTGCAGGGAAAAGCTTGCAGACATGACGACTCCACTTAGAGATGGTGTGTCGGCCTGCGTGGTCGAGCGACTTCCGAATGTAGGCGACTACATCCACAAACGCAAGCATCAGTTGGTGGAGGAGGACGGACAGGGGATTGAGGCCAAGTCCGACGCTCCTCTGACACCTAAAGGCGACGGGCAAGAAGACCAAGACCTCGACGAACATTGAATACGAAATTTGTCTTTTTGAATAATAGTATTAGAACAAGTATTAGAAAAGAAGAAATCTAGAAAGTTCACTTCAAAGTTCACTTGCTTCAAAAAAAATCACAAGAAGATTAAATCAAAAATAATATTTGTGCCAAACAGCAGCAAAATTTTAAAAATTTTCTACCATGAATATCATCACGTTCTAATGTACTGACTTCCTGGTCCCTTGATTTCTGCTCGCATTTCGTACTAATATTTCCACAGCCGCCCTTTTGTCTTGGTTCTTTAGGCATTTCCTTTATTTAATAGCAGTTTATAACTCACCGTTCTAAACTTTAATCGTTTAGACACTAAACTTTAGAGTATTTTAGTAATTTTCCTTAAACTTCCCCTGAGATCCTGAAAATCTTTCCATTTCTAAATTCTGAAAATCTTTCCAGTTCTGTTTAATTCAATGCAGGATACAAAACTTACGCAAAAATATTATACTAGAGACTATCGGGAAGGATAGAATGTTTGCAACTGAATTAATAACAGAAAAAAGACGATAATACAACTTGCCAATTTACCTTCTCCTCGTTGGTCATGAAAAAGCTTTCGACAGAGAGAATAGAAATAAAATTTGAGCAATTTTAAATAGCAATGGATACTCACAACATCTAATAACGAGCGAAAAGTTACTGTATAATAACAGCTTACAAGTTTCGAACCCTTAAGGAGGGCAAGGCTCGACGTCGGGCTGTCGCGCCATAGAAGAAGAAGAATAACATCACACATTTAAGGAAACAAAATTGAGATACAAAAGGAATTGCTAACCAACAACTCTCATGGTTACTTTCTAACGTGATTTTTGTCTAACAGGAAAGACCTGCTGAAATTCAATGGCAACGCATTTCACTCATAATTTCTAGTGTTTCGACCTATTTTTGTACAGACTATGCCTGTATCAGATGCACGTGCTTTGTTCCCACGTGGAACAGAGTTCAGTTCCTGGCTCGCCTGCCTAATCCTGCACGTGTCATTTTGACTCATGGGCTCTTAGAGGTCGCGGCGTTTTCCCTTTAGAAAGCTAGCGAATACCCAACGTTGCAATTAAAGTGATCATGCGAGAAAAGTTAGAGGACAGGAAGTCGAAGTTCGACGTCCAAACTGAGTGGATGCAGGACACCGCTATCGACGTCACTGCAACCGCAACGTCGAGTCATTTTCGGGTAGGCCTTGGCAATATCTGAGTTTGATTGAAGAAAATCCATTGAGCAGGCGAATTACAAAAAAGTGTGAATGTGTCCAACTTTGGATTCCACGCAGGTCTTACAAACAGTTTTTAGTTTAATTATTATTTTAATCATCTATAACATTTAGTCTTTTGCAATAATCATACAATATTATGTTTTCAGTTCATTGATTGTTTGCTTTTGTATTGTTGTTAGTGCTTGGCTGTTACTGGCCTCACTTTAATAAAGGAATTGAATTGAATTATTATTCAAAATTCTTCATTTTGACCATATTTTATGGTATTTAATCTTAAAAGTTTTGTCTAGCTTTTAATGTTTATTGTTCTTTTAGTATTAATGAATTGAATTATTATATTACTTTTGCATATTAATTAGCACATTTTCTTTTCAATCATCTCTCAATAAGGGAATTGAATTGAATTATTATTATTTACTAATATGATACATTTTTATATTTAGTTTCATTTGTTTGTTTTCGTATTTGTAATGTTTTACTTTTATTATTATTGAAATGAATTAATTATTTATTATATTTTATCCTGTACTCTGGTTTGGCTGTTGTCGAGCACTTTAATAAATGAATTGAATTATTATTATTATTATTATTCTGTTCTAAGTGACTTCACGGTTTTATGCTTCGTACCCTGATGCACGTGGTCCAGCGTGGATTTATCATTTCGAATTCTTATACGTTTGTCCACGTGTCTAAATTTTAAAGTTTTGTAATGGTGTGGAGTTCTGCGGTGGGCCGATCCTCTACCCCGCAGAACTGTATCGTGTGTCCAGACAATTACAGAATTTTCATTTAAAATAAATTACCTTGGAATGAATTTACTAGCAGATTATAAAAGCGTACGAAACTAACCTATAATTTCAGCCTTTACGTGTGTGGGTTTGTAAATTCTTCTCGCTCACGAAAGTTAGGAAAATAGATCGAGTGTGTTTGGACCAGAGAGTGAGAAAGTGACAGGAAGCTAGTATCTGCTCCTTGTACCCTATAACATAACAAATGCAATGCTCACAACGTAGTAGAAGCCAAAACAGCGTGGATATTCGAACTTCACTTCGTGTCCTGTTAAACAACATTGAGCCTTGCCTGGATAACATTTGGTTGAGGGAACGAGCACACAGGTCATATTAGGTAAGCCAATTACGATTTCTGTTAATTCCTTAATGCATACACTGACCTGAGAGTATGGGACATTTGTGATAACTTAGCTCACTCTCAGCCTGTATCAGGATTAAGGAACAGTAATGCCAACATTGACAACACAGTGCTTATTCAAATTACTTCACATATATTCCTCCCACAAGGTCAGCTGGTTGAAAATAAACATATTTTAACATGCTACTAATAATTTAATTTTATGACTAATATTTTTTCTGTAAAATATGCAGAAGTTAGTCCTCACAAACTGACACTTCTCTTTACTGATGTGTAAATAAGAAAAGGTTCAGAACCACTGAGTTAGATGAATGGTTTCTGGGATGTTGTACGATGTAGTCTGGTCAAAATTCACTGATGTTTCAAAGATGCTTACTGTCTCCATCATCAGGATAGTAAATGGTTGGGATATGGAAGGAAAATGGTCGATAAATGTAGAAACTTGGCTCTGTACAGGTTAAGCTTGGGCTTACTGGTGGCCTTCAGAGTTCCAGCAGTCCCCTGTTAGACTTCCTCAGCTTATGATTCTGGCAGAGAACTGAGAGCCTTCTCCACGTCACTTAGCAGGAGGCCATCAGTTCTCTGCCCGCCCTCCCCAGCCACTTCTTTCAACATCTGGCCATTTCGCTCAAAAGACAGCTGGGGAATTCTCCACACCATGGAAGAACTCCTGAGGACAGCCTTGATCCACCCAACCTGTTCCAATATCTGAACCCAATTTTTTATCCACAGCTTATTCATCACCCTGATGATGGAGGCACTAAGCTCCTTTGAGATGTCAGTACGAACTTTAACTAGACTCGCAGCACAACATTCCAGAGATTCAGTCATTCTTCGAATAATCTTTTTCAGCCTTCATGAACAGACGTAACTCTTCTGATTTAGTAGCCGTCATTTCAGTATCCGTTGAAGGGTGTTTGGAATTTTTCTCCTTTCTCTTCCATATTTTCCAGCTTTTTATCTTGAACAGATTAGTCCATCGTCTCTTCCTTCCTTCAGCTGTTGGAGATGAATATTTGGTTTCATCCTCTTCTGTCAGATTCTCCTCCTTTACATTGAAAATGAACATCAGGTGTGTAAGTACTTAATATATTTTGCATTTTAGATCAGCTCATGCCTTACGGCACTGAATGTATTAAATAAAACACTTCAGAAGAGACTGGACATGTGTTTTTTGAGTATGTAATCCACCATCTTGTCCAGTTGATACCAGATGCAACTTTCCTGAGATAAAGTGTCCAGTGTATGGAAGGGACACCTCACCTGTGATGTTTGAGAATGTGTGGAGCTTACCTCCGGTCCCCCCATTTGTCTTCATGGTGTGTTATATAGCCTCACTGGCAACGCAACGTCTCGTTTACCCTTTACATAAAAGTTAATAATAGATGTTGCTTGGAACATTCAGTGCGTTCTAACTTTACACGTATATGGAGAGTGTTTAAATTACCAGTCTCATAGTAAATTTAAATGATGTGGAATTAGGGTTGTGACTCAACTGTGGCGAGTATTCAGGAATTTCAGTGCATTGAATGCCTTCAGGTCTACCACCTGACCCCACCACCAAAATAAGTATGTATTGTTTAATCAGTATGCCCAAACCTTTTGAAGAAATTTATAATTTTGCCTGTGAACTGTGGCAAGATGAGGACATGTAAGTGTCGGAACAATGTGTCTAGTAATATACTTGAAGCAGTGAGGAATAAAGTACAGAATAGAAGATGTAATAAAGTAAGGAAATTTACAATTTATAAAGGTCTCGCAGTTTCAGTATAATCGCGTCAACGTGCTTACAATGCGCTCCTCGTGTAATTAAGGTGAGAGACTACAAAAGACATACACAGTTTTGTCGGGACAAGCTTGCAGAACAGAGCTAGAAATAACTGTGAGGGACGCAGGAAGGTGTAAAGAAGAAATGAGTTTCGAAGCTTCGTAAAGTGACATATAACAAATATCAGGAGAGACAGAGAAATCGCATTCTTCGAATGCAAAGAGAAATATCACCAAATGGACTTTGTATATTTATTTCTTGTTGTGGCATACCTGTTTCTCAAGCTTTGTGACTTCCGACTTCTTGAGGAGGTAATTTTTGTCGTTCAGGAAGTTATCTGTGTATTCCCTCTCTCGTTTTTCGTTCAGAGCATTTTGTAATTCGCTGCACACACATGAAGAACAGGAAAAACATATAAATGTTGTGTGGAACAGATAACCTTAGAGACCTAGGCATATACAAGGTGAGGATAATAAAATTGATATTAGGGGGAACAGACATGGTTGGAACATAACCTCCTGTCCCTTCCACATGTACTGCCGTGGGATAGAACCTGTGTCTACATATTGAGATCCAGATGACGCAAACATCTAATTTAATCTTAAGATCATAATTAAAATGTCCGCTACATTTTTTCTAAGGCCTGGTACCCTGGATTAGAGATATAAAAACCATCCTAAGCTGGAAGAAATTATGGTTAACCAAACAGTTTTGTGGTTTTGTGTCGTACCGTGTGGGAAGAATGTAAATTATCAGTGTTTGAAAATAAAGTGCTCAGGACGAAACAGTGAGGGAGTGGGAAAATTTGGACATTGGACTAATGCAGAACATTGTGACTTTTATATTGTGTAACCCTGGAAGTGTAGTGAAATTTATGGGGCTGTGGTGGAGAAATAATAAATGCACACAGAATTTGATGGGTAAACCACTTTGAAGATAGCCACTTGGAAGCTGGGAAGGTACCATTAAGATTGACCTTGAGAAAGTAAGTTGGTGAGATAGGAGGTAGGCGGAACTGTCTCGGGATTTTGCCCTATGATGGTTTCTCATATTAGCAGTGGGACAATTTAAGAACTTGGGGATGACATTAATAATTAAAAGGATCTAAGCACTGTGTAGTTGAGGACAGATTTAATTTTAAACATGCCTGCTATCATACAGTTTTCCAAATCTTTATGTTATCATGTGCTAATAAAAGTACAAATTAGGCACAATAAAATTATTATTTTCTCTTTGGTTTTGGCGGATGTCTAACTTAGCAAGGGAAAATTGTTGGTGTTCAAGAACACACATCTGGGTAGGATGAAGTAACAGAGAAATTGACATTAAGTAGATCTTCACTGATCAATTTGTGATCTAATTTTACTAGGGTCTGTAATCCAGAAGGAGGAGACGCGTGGCGCATGTGCAGAAAACAAGAAATGCATACAAACGTTTAATTTGAAAATCGAAACATGGAGATAATACTTGAGAGATGATGATTTTAAAAGAAACTTGGATGTGGTATGAAGACGTTAACTTCAATAAATTAATTCAGGATTAAATCAAGTTACGGACTTTTGTGAATACATTGATGAAACTTTGCAATGCATGATCACAAGGAGTTTCTTGACCAGATGAGTTTTGATCTTTAAAGTAAAACTGTGCCATGGAATTACTTAGGAAAAAATATTTAAGATTTGGATTATATTATATAGGAGGTGAAAAGGATTGGGGTTAGATGCAAAACAAACCTCAAGTCAGGGTGGTCCTCTTCCTTATTAATTTCTTTCCATTCTTCCTCTGCAGCCCCGTTCTTTATCAGTTCCTTTTCCTTGTAGTTACTAGAATCCTGTTCCACTTCATATTCGCCTCTATACAGATTTTGCTGTGATTCAATTAATTTCTGTTCTGCATTTCTTAATTGAATGTCCTCTGAACTCTATGCAGCAAAAAGAATAAAACATTGGAATCAGTTAATTAGATAAGTTAAAGAAAGCATTTTTCACTGTATTTAAATCTTAATGGCGTTTGGTTGAATGGTTTTGTTCTTTCGGCAAACAGGATGTGGTAGTTGATAAAACAAAGATGGAAGTACGTGAACAAGCTGTTACAATTTAACAATATAGGAATATAAGATAGAAGTTATGCCTTTCAATAGGAAAACGCCCTGCAAAATCAACACTCACTCTAAGTAATAAATAAATGGAAGAAGTAAATCACATTGTCTGTGATACAACAATTCAATGTGTGAAAATGAAATTTAGAGACAAAATTAGTTAAATATGTGGGACATCAAAAAGAGAAGGAAAGATACACTGGATACTGGGACGACCCTTCTTCAAGTGCCTGAGCACTGCGGGTCCCAACGTTTCGTTAGCTTGATCTAAAGACATTCTGTAGGACTCCTTGGATGAGGGATCGGCCCGTCGCAAGGCCTCTACCCATACACAGGACACCATCCATGGCTTGAGTGGGATTTAAACCCGCGGTCACAGCGACCAAGCGACACAAGGCCCACGCCTCAGACCGCGCAGCCACTGCAGACTCCAGTAAAGATACACACAGAACTTTATCGTAAAATTGTAAACGTCATCTCGGAATTACGGACAATAGCAATGAAATAATAACAAACAATTGGTGTGATGAAATTTCTCAGAAATGTGGCTAGATGTATATTAACAGACGAGCAAACCCTTGATTTGACAGATTATGGAAGATCATTTCTGTATTTATGTCACTGTGTCTTGACCATTTCTGGGGCAAACCCAGCCTCCCATCCAGTCTGATGGAGAGTTGTTTCCCCCAGGGTAAAACTGTCAGAGCATGAAGCTGACCAGACCTCCAAGTGGAATTGAGTATATTGTGTGTTGTTAATGTTACCTCCTCCATGTTCCTGCCCTTGTCCTGCGTACTCTCCACTTCATCAGCGTCTGACTGCGGTTGTTCGGTCAGATCTGTATCTTCAAGCCCAGGGAGGTTATCACCTGCAACATTGTTGCGTGTGTAACAATATTTTTAAGAACTCAGTTTTGTA
>NW_019059927.1:26429-36544 GCF_000696155.1 Zootermopsis nevadensis
GTTGATGTATCTTGAGGTCATCCTTTCTAATGAATGATGTATTACACACATCACAGGAATATGGGCGCTCACCACTATGTATGCGTTGATGTGTCTTCAGACTACTCCTGTGACTGAATGATTTGTTACACACATCACAGGAATATGGGCGTTCACCACTATGTATGTGTTGATGTATCTTGAGGTCTTTCTTTCTAATGAATGATTTATTACACACATCACAGGAATATGGGCGCTCACCACTATGTATGTGTTGATGTGTCTTCAGACTACTCCTGTGACTGAATGATTTGTTACACACATCACAGGAATATGGGCGTTCACCACTATGTATGCGTTGATGTATCTTGAGGTCATCCTTTCTAATGAATGATGTATTACACACATCACAGGAATATGGGCGCTCACCACTATGTATGCGTTGATGTGTCTTCAGACTACTCCTGTGACTGAATGATTTGTTACACACATCACAGGAATATGGGCGCTCACCACTATGTATGCGTTGATGTGTCTTCAGACTACTCCTGTGACTGAATGATTTGTTACACACATCACAGGAATATGGGCGCTCACCACTATGTATGTGTTGATGTATCTTGAGGTCATCCTTTCTACTGAATGATTTATTACACACATCACACTCATATGGACGCTGTCCACTATGTATGCGTTGATGTATCTTCAGAATACTCATCTGATTGAATGCTTTGTTACATACATCACAGGAATATGGGCGCTCTCCTGCATGTATGCTTTCATTGATCTTTACAGTATTCTGACCGGGTGCTTTATTGCAGATATCAAAGTAATATGGATGATCATCACCATGCATAAGTTGATGTTCATTCAAAGGACTCTGTTAAAAGAAAGGAAAATAAATTATGCTAAACAAAATGAAAGGAAAGAAATAAGTTGAAAGTAAGGCGTTAAACATCAATCAGTATTACATAAAACCACACTCATTACACGGCCATAATTTATTGGAAAGTCTGCTATATATAATGAAAAATCATTAGCCCTCCTCGAAAACTGGTTTAAAACAGCTCATTCAGTATGGGATGTGACGACAGTCTGCAGCATTTGAACCCAAACCTGAGTCTCAGAATTCAAATTATACTGCAACCTTGATTGTTAGTCACTCAGGTCATTTACTTCTTATCCTGTAGTAGGTCTGCATCTGAACTTGGTGGTGAACATATTAATTCACTCATTGTGATAGCAAGATGTTATAAATGCGCTACTTCATTTAGATTCTGGCTAGTTGTACAAAGCTAAATTTCTAGTCTCGCTTGGAGTTTGAAACACAACGACTGGGCTGTTTAATAATATGCAGATATTTATTAGGTTCAAGGGTGTTATGTCTTGGAAGCAAGGAATAGCATAAAATCACTTAAGGCCGGGCGCAAACGGAGCCACTTGTGGCCGCCACAAGCTGCAGACTGTATCTTGTATGGAGTTTTAATAGACTCAGCACAGACACGGCGGTCGTAGTGGCCGTGTCTCGCTACTTGTGGCTGCCTCCGACCACTGTTTACGCCGCGCAAAACGTAGCCACCCACTACCCTCAACACAGCTGGCAGGGCAGTCAGGTCAGTTGCTGTTCTGTAAGTCTTTCTGCAGGAGGTATGCTTTCTCTCATGATGGTATCTTGGCGTTTTAAACGATCTTGTAACAAGGACAATAATTCATTGAATGTTGTCAAACTCATTCGAAAATACTTAAAAAATTTATCTTCGTGCCTCGTTAGCTCCTCAAACAGCGTAGCAAAATGGTCGTATCCACTGCAAGTTCGCAATATTGGATGTATCCAAAAATGGTGCTGTCTTTGTCGTTGTTTACGTCAGCGTTGTCGTATTATTAGTATCTCGACCAATGCTTCCATATCGGAGTCCATTGTGCTACTGACGCGCGGTTGGGGAAAATGTCTGCATAAAGTGGCGACCACTAGTGGTCGTGTTTAGCCACTAGAGGCTCCGTTTGCGCCCGGCCTAAGTCAAGTGTACTCCCCAGAATCTCATTCCATAACTTCCAAACTCATTTTCTTGACCAAGACATGCACGTTGTTAGAAAAACTCCTGAGAATTCATTACACTATACTCACCTCACACTCAGCCTTTACTGTTGGAAACGTTATTTGCACAGGATCCTCTTCCACTTTTATATCTGTCACATCTTCAACTTTTACTTTGATGAGCCGACTCCCATCATGGGGAGAACTTAGACACGTTTCACCATACGAATCCGATACAACTTCCTGTAAACCGATGCAGTTCTGTAAAACCGCCATCACGCATATTAATTATCTAAATTTTATCACAAGGAAATGTTTGGGTACTTGAAAAAACCATTAAAGAATAAAAGTTCATAATGAAATGATACCCAGAATATACACAGGAGGTACACACAAAATACGGGAATTTGTTATTCACTGCTCCATAAAAACACAAGAAACTCCATGAAAATTCTTGAGAAGCTAATAGTTGCTTAGTTGACCA
Source organism: Zootermopsis nevadensis (assembly GCF_000696155.1). The sequence goes on from NW_019059927.1 coordinate 28,928, forward strand.
TGAAATCACCTTCATGATGGAGGAAGTAAGCAGCTATGAAACATCAGTCACTTTTTTTAGTTCATGTGGCACAGCAGCCCAGAAAAAGGTCATATCCAAAATATAGTGTATTTTCATCTGTACAGTTTCAGAAACTGGGAGGGAAGAATAAAGTTTTCCGAACTGAACGGCAGGAAGTATTCCTCAAATTGAATCTGCTCTTCATCCCACAAAAAAGAAACACATGCCAAATTGAGACCTCTGAAACGTTGGTTAGCATCGACCAGACTACACAGCGCAACAACCCAGAAGACAGAAATCTTCATACTGATGATTTCTTGACTACAGGAGCATAAGAGATCAAATTTATTAAACAGTAAATATGTTGTTTCTTTATACCTGCTGCATGCAAATGAAAGCATTGCACACTCTCAAAACTGGATGTCATATTAAGACTGACTTATATTGTAAGAATGCAAGCACATGCTGTCCGCGAGCCACGAGAGTAGACCTGATATCTTTGAGGGAGGTGGGGTAGAATTCTGTGCTACTAGCAGGCCGAAATACAACCGCAGCTTATACAGGCCGTACGTTGTGAGCTAATGTACTAACTGACTGACTGACGACACAATGTTCTTAGGTAAGGAATACATCACCAGCGCATGCGCAGATCCGACTTTCCCCCTGCCACACAAGCAACGACTGTCTCGTGGCTCGCGGACAATACATGCACGTAAGTGCATATGCAAATAAGAAACACAAAAATCAGGTGAAAACAAAGTTTACCTTGGGTTCATTCTTTACTGTGGATGGTGCGTTAAAATCATCAGGTATCATGCGAGTGGAATCTTCTTCACCAAAAACATCCACATCATCTTCTCTTTTGATTATATCAATATTCTGCAGTAGAATTATCAATTAAACATAATGATTTCAGATAACACAGTTCACATACTCTAAAGATATGCAGCAAAGAGACTGCATGTATAATAGAGGATTCCACGCTGCAATTTTTAAAATCAAGTTATATGCAAGGCTTCAAAAATATAATAGGGAATTCTCTCAAACTAACATGAAGTGTTTTCAGGTTAAATTCTATCTCACTATTATTTCTCATATTAAAAATTCAGAAACATGAGATTTTTTGGAAATATTGAAACCTCACTAACCTTGTGTTGTTGGAGCAAGAAATTGAGAATAACTTACTGCGGTAAAGGCAAAGAACATAGCCTGTTAAGAAAGTACCCCACAGACACAACCCTTTAAGAGTTACATATCTTAAGTAAGCTTTATGGTTGATCAATTAAGCATTTTATATAAGATACTAATTCGTTTCACCTGGACACAGTTGAAAGTAGTTTTGTCCTGTTCTGCATAATTGAGAAATGTGACAAACTCTACTTAATCATTACAATGTGGAACTTCTTAATGTTCCTATGATTTAGTTTCACCTATTGTAATGGAAAACTTATTAAGCTATGATTCTGTGAACGTCATCAGACTGACACATGCATGAGATGAAAGTTATAAGGGCTTACTCAATCTCACTGAAATATATTACTTGAAATTCACAATATGAATTCACTAAACCCATCTAATGTACGAATATTCCTGTAGACTTGAAGAGACAGAAATTAAAAAATAACACATTCTTCTCACAAAATAATTAATTCAGTGAGTGAGTTAGAGTTTTTAAAGTTCTCATAGCTACGAGTATTTACACGGCTGTCTTCTGGGCTGTAGTGCCATCCAGTCTGGTAGAAGTTTACTAATGTTTCAGAGTGACTAGCTGCCTCTATCGTCATTGCCCTGATAACGGATGCAGCAAGTCCTCTGAAATGTCAGTATACTTCTACGAGACTACACAGTGCTACAACACAGAAGACAGTTCAGTGAATAAGTTGATCGATTACATTAATTTTCATACATAAATACTCACCAAGGTCTCCTTCAGAGATGGAATTGTATCACATCTCTGCAGTATAATTCGTGGTACTCTCATTACAAGAGACTGCACTACTGCATCACACATCATGGTTTTGGCTTATGTAGGAAATTGGGTTGCAAGTAACCTACAGACATAAATTCATAGTTCTGTTAATTGTATCTAACCTGGAATATCTCTCCATGTTGTGAAAGGAAACACTGATTACAGGAGGTGTTTAACGATACAAAGTTTAAAGGTAAAATGGATTTATTTCTAATAGGCATTCACCCTTCATTCAGACATACTGCAACTTCAATAACTTGACCCTAGACCACCACTTATCAGACTTCTTTAATAATACAACAGAGACTAACATGTCTAAAGGATGGAGGAAAAAAAAAGACATAATTTATTAAAATATGTGACATATCACAAAGATCATGCCTGAAAAGGAATGATGAAAAGTTTACAGAATCACAATGAAAAGTGACAGAAAATATGATCTAAGGTGACCCAACTGCAGAATAATAAGATTAGTAACATCACACACTCCAAAGACACTTGCACTTGGAAATAGTAAAATAGATATTTCAGTTATTTGAAGGCCGTGCCAATGCACCTGCAGAAGTGGAAAAGTAAGAATGAACAACATGACTTTTTATCATCTGAAAACTTGTCAATCTAGAGAGAGGAGGAGGAACTAAAGAAACTATACACTTCATTACAAAACAGTAACATAAAAGACATTAACATTTTCCACCTTCTAGAATAATGTCCATGTTATTAAAACTGACACTCATTCATCTCAAATAATCATAAATAAAGTAATGTCTTAGTTTTCTGGATATGGCTGATCAAAAGTACCCCTCTAATAACACTTTTCACAGTTATATTACCCTGATGCATGCTTAACATTAGTCTGGGAGATAAGTTATCAAAGCAGTCACAACTAATGTGCCAACCCACAGCTCTCGCGGACATATCTCTGACTACTTTTGTTAATTATCTCTTCCTTTCAAATTTTAGAACTACAATATTCTGTGCATTTCTATTCTCCACTGTCTGTGATACATGAGCCTGAATAAAAACTTCTGGTCCTCCAGGAAGATGGGGTTGCACATTGGGCCAACAACCCAATTCTGGAAAAGCTGACGTTCAGACACTCTTGAGACGAGGCCTCGGAAACATGACCCCGTGGTAGACGACATGGAAAAGGAAAAAGGACATGATTTTGGCTACACGGAACATCAGAAGCTTACGAAAAACAGGCGCTTTCGCAAGGCTCAAGGAAGAACTAGACAAATATAAAGTTGATATTGCTGCAGTGCAAGAGATGAGGTGGAATGGAAGTGGCATTCTGGGAATGCTCCTACAGCCATTGAATGATTGCACAGACAACTTATAGGAGCACTAAAGTGGTCTGTGAGAGAATTTATTTTACTTTTCATTTAATTTTTTTGTTGTGGGCATAAAACTTAATTTTGGAAAGGTTTCAGGGATTGCTTCAGCAAGGTACTTTGTTATATCTTCTGTTGTTATGGTTGTAATGTCACTGTTAATTCTTTCTATATTTGTTAAGAAGTATTGAAAGAATTTGGTATGAGTTAAGGATTCTTGATTATATTATCCTCTACCTTTATTTATGGAGTCACTTCTTCTGTAGAATATTTACATGTATCCTTTTCCACAATTTTACCAGACTGTTTTTACTTTGTTATCTGACTAATATCTCTTTTTAGTAAGGCATATGTTCAGCCTATTTAATGATCTGAATTATTATTTTGCAATATTTACTGTTGTGACTTTTCATTATTTGGCTGTTAACAGCTCAGAAATTTAGGTAACGATCTCATTTATGCATACAGGATGTTTCGATAACCTTAGTAATCCATCAACGAAAACTGGGACCCAGTATTGAACAGACATGATGTAGAAATTTTGAATCTACATCATGTCTGTTTAATAATGACTCCCAGTTTTCATTATTTAAGTGCATTATAAACTCCTTAATAGTGTCATTATTTATAGGTCTGAATTGTTTCCTGTAATTACGATAATTAGAGAATGATTTCATATTTCTTATAACTAAAAGTTTGACATCATGATCAGAGAGCCCATTTGTCACTGGTTCTATAGAAATATGATCTTTCCTAGAACTATCTTTAAAACACTATCAATGGCAGTGCTGGAGTAATTTTCAATTCTTGGGGAGAACTACTGACATCAGATTAAAGGATGTTAGTAGGTAGTCCAGACATTGTTTGTGGCAGCGTTCAGTAAGATAATTTTGACACAATAAATTACAAATTCTGCCCTAGGTTTATAAACATAATTTATAATGCTTCCTAACTTGTTTAAGAATATCTCAAAATCACCTGTGTTGCACAACACAGCATTCTATATCTTGTTCATTGCAGTGATGCATTAAATCTGATTGAATTTTAGATTCTTTTTGACAAAAATTCTCACTCCTCCTTTTGAATAAATATCAAAGGGAAGTACACTATTCAGGTTTCAAGTCACTCAATAAAATTCCACCTTCAAATAAAAGTTTAAATAATGACACAAAAGTATCCAAGCCAGCAAGATAAGAAAACCCCTCAACTCACTCCTACAATTCCTAGGCTTCAGGTATATCTAAACGTGAAATTAAGTTCTGTACTTGCATTACATGTTCTGCATCTTCTGGTTAAGCCAAAAGAAAGATATATGGACTACAGCCTTCATTGAAACACATTTTAAAAAGTTTAACCAGTCTCTTTTGGGTATGCCAAACTCAATGAGAATATTATGCAATGAAACCCTCCTTACTAAAAAACACGCCATCTAGAAGTACATGAATAGCTGATGTATTGTCTCACTGTGCCAACATTTTTTTTCCTCTAGTATCTGTCATGAACACAAAAAAAAACTGGTCACTAGTTGATGTACTAATTCGCAACAAACACTCATCATCATGCACAATAATTTCGTCTACGTGTGGACTTAAAAACAGGAGAACGATGTTGGATACAACTTTGTGTAAGGAAGCACATTTATTCACAAAGGCTGTGAGACTGTCATAAAATATAAAGTCACATGACACCGCATAACTGGAGGAGGTTATGTTCCAACCATATCTGTTCCCCCTAATATCAATTTTATTATCCTCACCTTGTAGATGCCTGGGTCTCTAAGGTTATCTGTTCCACAACATTTATATGTTTTTCCTGCTTTTTATGTGTGTGCAGCGAATTACAAAATGCTCTGAACGAAAAACGAGAGAGGGAATACACAGATAACTTCCTGAACGACAAAAATTACCTCCTCAAGAAGTCGGAAGTCACAAAGCTTGAGAAACAGGTATGCCACAACAAGAAATAAATATACAAAGTCCATTTGGCGATATTTCTCTTTGCATTCCAAGAATGCGATTTCTCTGTCTCTCCTGATATTTGTTATATGTCACTTTACGAAGCTTCGAAACTCATTTCTTCTTTACACCTTCCTGCGTCCCTCACAGTTATTTCTAGCTCTGTTCTGCAAGCTTCTCCCGACAAAACTGAATATGTCTTTTGTGGTCTCTCACCTTAATTACACGAGGAGCGCATTGTAACCACGTTGACGCGATTATACTGAAACTGCTATTTGCGGTCACACTGCTGCCTAATATTAAACACTTTCTGTAAATTCTACGAACACAAACACCTGCCAGCCACCAAACTCATTAAACCAACACACTAGCCCACGCTAGCTAATACTGAATTCTGGGACACATGCCAAAGAACATCTACGCTTGGACAGGGTAGGAAACGTAAAGAGCAAAGATTACCCACAAGCAACCAACTTTTACCGTATCGAAACTTATTGTCGAATGCACGAAATTACTCATGTGAAGCTTGAAAATTATTAGAATTCTTATAATTTTAAAATCTGTAAGTTAACATAATTTCGTATTGGTTGGGAAGCCTGAGGGGACGAGACCGCTGGGGAGACCTAGACGTAGATGGGAGGATAATGTCAGGCGGGATCTATGGGAGATAGGAGTTGAAGGACACTGGATTTTGTTGGCCCAGCCAGAGTCCAGTGGAGGGCTTTGGTTAATTCTGTGATCAACCTTCGGATTCGGTAAGCCATCTAGTTAGTTAACATAATTTCGATAGAACGCGATGTTCTACGTTTTGCAGGGTTCGACATTTTTGCATCTTTAAAAATTACAAATACTTTAAAATTTAATGTTTAAATGATACTCAGGATTGAAATGTGCAGACCATTTTGGATAGGGTTAGACTCTCCTAGACAGGCTGCAACTGCCAAGTTTGGTTATGTTAGTTCAGATTTCAACAGGCATACAGCGTTCCACAGGCTTTAACTCGTCTGAACAGTCCTGCATTCAGATCGTATGAATTGCCTTAACAAGCTTCTCTCTCATGCAGGTTACATACCCTGCCCACCTCATCCTCCTCGACCTGATCATTCTCATATTTCGCGACGGATAAAACTTTTGAAGCTCCTCTTCATGCAACTTTCTCCAACCTTCTGCTAGTTTAACCCTCTTGAGTGCAAACATTCCCCACAACACCCTGTTCTCAAAAACCCTCAATCTGCATCCCTCCCTTAGTGGAAGAGACAAAGTTTCATGCCCATAAAATACTCACTCTATGGTGCAGGAAATTCTTTGAAAAGTCAACTGTATACTCGGCCTGTCACGGAATAGCCTACTTTCTTTATGGAAACCGACGGCTCATCACCATGTCCACAAAATCCCTCTACCAGACTCCATCCTGAGACGGTTCACTCCATCAATTCCAATCTCCCAAAGGTGCAGGTTAACCTTATCCTCCCATCAACAACTAAGTCTTCCCAGTGGCCTCCTCTCTCAGGCCTCCTAACCAATAACCTGGAAACATTCCTCCTCTCCTCCATGTGTGCTGCATGTCCTGCCCATCTCATCCCCCTCGATCTAATCACCCTACCAATATCAGGTGAGCAGTACAGGCCACAAAGTTCATAATTATGCAGTTTTCTTCATGATCCGTCCCCTCCCTTTTAGGTCCAAATATCCTCCTCAACACTGTTCTCAAAGGCCCTCAATCTGTGCTCCTCCCTCAAAGTGAGAGACCAAGTTTTGCACCCATACAGCACAACTCACAAAATTACACTTTTCTATATTTTAATCTTTAGTTTCTTTTATATGAGACGGGGTGGACAAAACATTCCCTGAATTTAATCCGGTCTTGATTTCGTTATGAGTCGTTCAGACTTGTGTCATCCCCAGGTACTTGCATTTTTTTACATTTTCTAATGAGTCATTAGCAATCTTTATGTTCTGGTTCTGTCCAGAAATTATGATGCCAAGACATTTTCACATACTTTTTCTTTTCTGCATGTATTTCTAGACCAACACTCCTTCTGGCCCTCAAGAGTGTTTCTGTGTTCGTTTTTATAGTATTTATATTATAACCCAACAGATTAATATCAGCATAGGCAAGAAGTTGATGTGTCCCATTGAATTCCTATTAGAAGATACGTGTATTGTCATGTGATGGAAACTGACCTAACAGTATCGCAGAATGCCAGTCAAGTATCAGCTTCTGGCAACAAAGTACTTAGTCTCTTTTTCAATACTTCTTAAAATATTTGAGGGGCCCCCCAAAAAAAAAGCTTCTAGTCACTGTAAAATGACATGAGCAGTGTACTAGATGTTTAGTGGAAAGTTTGCTCCTGTGACA
>NW_019059927.1:61121-73127 GCF_000696155.1 Zootermopsis nevadensis
CTCTGGGTCATGTAGGATGTGAACGACTGACGTGGAAGGGCCCATACGGTATTTCTATGCTCATGCTACAGCACAAAGAACATTTAAAAGGTAGTATATTTGCGTCATATTGTGAATTAGGTTAATATTTTAATATTTTCCGTCAAATCACAATTTTAATAAGATAATAAAATATAAAATATTTAAAATATCATATCATCAGATGAACCACGCCATATAAAAAACAATACCTTCGTTCTAATATATAAGAGTAATCTGATAAGAACATTTCAATAAACTGCATAACATTGTAAATGATTGTAATTCGAGTTTTAAATTTACCAATCTAATTTATACCTGAGGACGGTTAAATATAACCGAAACATGTCGTAAGAGACGTTCCAATTTGTAAATCGATCATCCGATGCGGAACGTGAAATTATATTTTAAATATTTTATATTTTATTATCTTATTAAAATTGTGATTTGACGGAAAATATTAAAATATGAACATTTAAAAATTCCAAGTCCTCACATAAAGGGAGACATGATACGACTCATTGCCCTGATGATGGAGGCAGCTAGAAACTTCTACCAGACTGTCTTCGGAGATTTGATAGTTCAATCACTGAAGTGACAGGTCACGGACTGGACGGCTCGGATTCCAATCTCAGTGGAGGATTTCTTTCTTCATCACAACAGCCAGAAGGTCTGAGATACAATGAGCAGTGATGGGCAGAGGCAGACGGAGGGTCACAATGACAGCTCGCCTCTCATCATCCTGTTTTCAAATGGCCAAGAGGCTAAACAGGCCTGGATGTATTGGTTGGAGAAAAATTCTGTTCTGCTGGGCCTCAAACCCAGTTAAGACATTATTTTGGCAAACGCAAAGCTGCCCCAGACATTACAAGGCCCCAGAATATCTGAACCATTCAAAATATCTTACAAATATAAAGATGAAATGATATTGCTCTGGGGCATACCTGATCGATCTGAGCTCCTGCAAGCTGCGGGCCGTAGTAGTCTGAAGGCATCAGCTTCTCCACGATGTACACTAAGCCCCAGAAGGCATCTTCCTCAGACAAGAACAACAACAGTATTGCGACTATCCTGTTCAAACCCTGGAAATAAAAACATATTCCGTAACTGTGCATGCAGATAAGAGAAAAGGAAACACACGTTGCCACGTGGCAACAACCGAGGTTGTCTTGTTTAAACCTTATTTAATTAAATCACTGCGAGGTTTATTAACACTGGAGGTGGAATAAGATGAAATGGATAGCAAGTCATTTGCAGCGACCAAGAAATGAGGAAAGTCACAAAAACCATCATCTCTATAACTCGTGCCCTGGCTGAGTTACGGACATCTCCAAAATTGAAATCAGGTGCATTACTGCACTTCTACTTTGTTGTAACAAAATGAAAAAAGGACAATGAAATAACAACAACAATAATAATAATAACAATAATACTTTTTGCTCTATTTCAGTTCAACTGATATCATGTAGGATTTGAAGTTTGCACGGTGGTGAGTTTGAAGATGGCTGTCTGCTGGGTTGCTGCACCGTACAGTCTTACCAGTTAAAAATGTACTCCCACTGTTACACTGATATTGGCTCATCACCACAACGCAGGACAAAATTATAATATGAAGGCCATTAGTAAATCCTTACAAAATGTGGGGAAGTCCAAATATTTGGGAATGAAAGCAACAAATCCAAATTGGATTCATCAAGAAATTATGAACAGATTAAAGATGGGAAATGTTTGTTATCATTCAGAAAACATGAAGCATGATATACAAATAATTACCACAATGTTCTTACTAATTAAAGGAAACATTTCTGAATCGAGCGATTTACGCAATCACACATACATAATGACAACTTCTGGGACAGAGAAAATAGAAATACTGTTATTATACCTGACAGTATCCAACATCTGCATTGTAAATACTGAAAGCAAGCAAAATGCGGCGGAGCTTTGGAATGCCATCTGCGCTTATGCACTCATAATGCTTGTTGTTGGGCAATGTGCGCAGGAGATCAGTTTCAATCTGCAACAGACCACGTATCACACTCTCTCCACAGCACCACAACAAGACAAAGAAACAAGGAGAACACGACACACTTGCCAACTAGAGGAATGTGCACAAAGATCTTTATTTCAGTACTTGTAGTGCAAATTAAACATGAGATTCAAACACACTAATGATGTTTCACATTTCTGTGACAATTACAGCGCATAATTTTGTATGCAATTTTCTCATACACTTTCTGTAAGATCTGACTCATTTATAGGGTATACACAAAAGAATGGTGCAGTTTCAAAAGTTAATAAAAAAATTATTTCTCACCTTACACGGTATGTTGTGCCCGTGTAAGGTGAGAAATAATTTTTTTATTAACTTTTGAAACCACGCCATTCTTTTGTGTATACCCTGCATAATATACAATTATGTAGATACTTAATAAGTATATATTTCTGCGTGTGTGCGCACGTGAGTGTGACATTCCTCAAGCCTTTCACAGCCTTATCAATGCCCAGAACACGCGCTTTGAAGAAATGTGCCCGAGAATACCAGGCAACTGCTCCCATCGCGTATATGCACAGCAGAACAAATGTGAATTGCAATTTCTTAACGCTCTTACACAGCGTGTCAGCAGCTGAAATTTTGTGTACAATCATTCCTAGATGCAATTTCTAAAAATGCAAAATTACAAAAAAAGTTCCTGCATAATCTAACCCTCATGGGAGCCAACATGTTAAAAAAAGGCACAAGCAACTGTAAATCCAGATATAATGAAAGAGTTACCTGCTTGGCTGCCGGGGAGGTATGAGGGTGTGACGCAACTTGGAAAACTGTTTTGTAGTATTCAGGTTCACAGAAATTGCGAAATCCTCGAAGATGATGCTCCAAGACTGCTTTCCACACCCGACCCTGTCCAAGACAGTAGAAGATGTCTCAAAAACAAGCTAACCGTTGAAGTCTCTGTTAAACCCTGGTATAGCAACTACATGGAAAACTGAAATCTTCTACTAACTGCATAACAGAATCTTCTTGAGTAACCAACAGAAGCTTTGCTAGTCAAGAAATTCCCCACATTCTTTAAAATCCAAAAGTTCATTATCATGTTAATAAAACCACCACTTACTATATAAAACTGTGAACATGTTCAATTATATTTAATTAAAAGTATTTAATGTATATTATGGGAAATGTTAAACCACTGATTAGAAATATTCTCAGCACAACTTCTGATAAACATAGGAATATCAATGAACTGAATAATTTTTGTTGTGTTTTATTGTCAAACGGAATAAATATCTTTTTCACGATCTGTCTAAATATACTTCACTGCATGCATATATAAACTGCACCTGATTTTTAAGAATGAAACAAAAATAAATAAAATCTCATTAATAAGTCTCACAACAGTTCTTAAATTAATTTTCACTCAAGTACTAGACTTAAAGTTTTTAAGATGAAAAGCAATGGTTGTAGTGATTCTGTGACAACAAATCACACATCTTGAAGTGTCGCATTTTGCCACAAAAATGAAACTACAAGTACAGCAGCCGCACGACATCTGTGAGTGGTGACTGTCATAACAAGGCAGAAAATGGAGACTGAATACAAGAGGCAGACCTCCTCTAACTTCCACTATTGTTCAATCGAATAGTACTGGTTCCCGTGACAACCACTACTGCTACTGTTTTCACTGGACTGTAAACCGTTCTGCTGCTTCCACGGCTGCCAAAGATTGCGTAGAACACTTTCTCCCCTCTCCCATAAAATTACAGACAGAAAGATTCAACATAACTGTAGCAATGCTCTTTTGTTTCTCCACAGAATAATAACACACAGAGTTAAAAATTGGTACACGTCAGCACAATACTTTCATAACTCAATACATTCCTTTCAAGGCGAAAAACGAAGGTTGAGTGCAAAAATTTCCTTGACACTCTTCTGGAAAGAACTTAAAGGTTCACAAATGGTTTAGGTCCCTTTCATTTTGTTTAACCTTTAGCTAACAAAACACAAACACAAATGGTTTTAATTAACACAACTTGTGTATTATAAAATTACTCATGATTCACTACCTTTTTCACACTTGTAAATTTACGCACAGAATGCGCTTTCGATAAGCTACGGCTATAAACCACAAAAAAAAAAAGGCAGTTCACTGGGGAAGACGAGAAAACTTAAGAGAGATTAATTACTATGTCAACATAAGAGAATTGAATAAATCTGATAAGAGCTACTTACTCTGTGATGATATGGAATCCCATTGCGTACCAACGCCTTTAAACCAGCGACATGCTGTACCTCTAAATTGTCTAAAGAAGTTACAATCCCATCCCACTGGGCCACCTGGTTTGCATTCAACGCCTGCAAGAGCGTAATACAGTATTTGTACCAAATAAAAGTGTCACCATTGGTTAAAAACTGGCAGCTACATATAAGAGACCACACGGCATCAGAACTCGGAAGACACGACCAACTTCTTCAGCACTGTTCACAACTTCAAAGAAAAAAGATAAAATACAATCACCTCTTCAATATGACAGAAAACCACTGTGTACCAACTGTGGAATTTAGTACCAGCTTGCTAAGTACTGTAGGTACATACATTTCTTTCTTGTGTACTACGTAAATCAAGTGAGATTCAAACACATTGACACACTAATCATGCACTGCGTAGTAAGGGTAGAATATGGAAGGCAAGACTTGTAATGGGCACTTTTTAGTACTTGCACAGTTATAAGTACAAGAGATGATGTAAGTATGAGAAAATCTTTAACATCTGACATCAATAATGTTAAATTAGTCTTTATTATTTTCATAACTCCATGACAACTTAGATCCCCTTTTTATTCTGAAAATATGACCTAAAAAAATCATACCTTTTTATTTCACAATTGGAACATACCCACAAAAATTAAATAACTGGCAAGTGCCCTGATAAAAAATATTTAATTGTACTGTAATAGAAGTCGTTTATCCTAGCTGCAGAATCATTTGTGTGCTGTGATGGCGAAGAAGTTCATTTTTATGAACAGTTAAAAGTGACCCGAGATAACTCGAGGTAATAATCATTACAGTCATATGGCAACTTATGTCACTTGGTCTCTGGATTTGAATAAGCATTTTTCAGAATTTTTATAAATTCTCATTACTAGGGTTCGGATGATCATGACCTAAAAAACCGAGAAATATGCATGCAAATATGCCCCAAAAATAGCTAAATATGACCTAATTTGTTATGTTTCAATCATGTTATTTATTTACATATGCATGTACAACTATTACATTACTTGATTTCCTAGCAATTTTAATCAAAACCTCAGTCGCCTTAAGTTTTAAATACCTCGTTTAGGATCAGAATCAGATGTTGAGAATACGTGCTCCTATAAAAAGAAAATAAATTTAAAAGAAGAGCCTTTCATGCATATCAAACTCATTAATTGTAAAGTAAAGTAAAGTTTGTCCCGCTAAGTGCCATACAGGCACTTGGGGTGAGTGGAGGTATAGCTCCTCTCTTTCTTGACCTCGGCACTAGATGGAGGTGAGTGGTCAGCATCACGCCCCGGCCGGCTTTACCCCCGAGAAAGGACCCCGGTACCCATTGTAGAGGAGGCTTGGTGGGCCCCAGAGCCGGTCTGGACGCAGAGGCTAGAGGAAAAATCCTCTGCCCCCGTCGGGGATCAAACCCCGGTCGTCCAGCCCGTAACTAGTCACTATACTGACTGAGCTATCCCAGCTCATCAAACTCATTAATTACATATAAATAAGTAAACAAAATTCAAAATATTATGTACATTTCTTCATTTTTCTTTCTTGGCAGTATTACAATATATAACGATGTGCATTTTCAAGGTCTCGAATGAAAATCTTCTTCGATTGCTGCTCAATATGGTCTTGTAACTTGAGAAGCTCCTTTCGAAATCACTCGTCACCGGAGCATATTTGAAGAGGGTTAAATCATTGCTGTTTAACGCTGGTTCATCTTTTCCCAGTGTAGCTTCATATCTGCTTAGAATGTCGATTATTTTGCACATTGTAGCATAACCATCATTTCGACACAGCACTGTATTAAATTTTGATCTCACAGCATCACCTATTTTGCCTCTTGCTCGCCCTATCTCGCACTCTAGACCCTTGATCAGCTCCAAACTTTCATATAGATCTGCACCAACTGCCTCTAGGCGAGAAATTGTAGTTTCTATACCTCCATAGTTAGATTTTATATAAGACAGACTTCCTGACAAACTACTGGAAAATAGTTCTTTAACAATTTTGATAGAAAATGCTTCAATGCTGTCAAAATTGTTAACAATTTCTTCAATAACTGCATAGTTTTCGCAGTAGTACTCAGCAGCATTGAGCCAGGTACCCCATCGAGTGAGTACCGGCTGAGGAATGAAGGTGCGTGTTCTTTCAATTTCTGCACTGTCAATGGAGCTTTAACTAACATTTTCTTAACGTTCGAGATCAACTTGTTGACTTCAGTATAACTACGTCTAATTTCTTCGGCAAATCTGTGTAGGGCATGAGCGAGACATGTTGAATGGACCATTTTTGGATAAAGCATTTTGAGGCCCTTGGCAGCTTTTACCATATACGGTGTAGCGTCCGTTACAAAGAGGAGGATATTGTCTCGCTTAACGTCGCCTTTCCACAAGAGTTTCACGACATTATCGAAATGTACAGCGATAGACGAGTGGTTTACTGTATCAAGAAGGAATATGTCACTAGGACGGTCAGCAAAGAGCGTGCCAGTAACAACATTCACTACATATCTGCCGCAGACATCCGTTGTTTCATCAACCGAAACCCAAATTTTATTCTCGCCCACAATACATGTAATTCTTTTTAGAACATCTTCATAACAGACAGTTACATAGTTTTCTCACAGCGCTAATTCGTCTGGAATTAACTGAGTCGTGTATTTCTCCAAGAAAGCTTTAAACTGCTCATTGTTCATTTTGTTCATTGGTATGTTGGCAGACACCATCATTTCACAAAGGTCCTTTGAAAATTCTCACGTTTTGTTTGGTGGTGAAGTTGTTGCAGTGTTATCGAACAGAAGTCGTTTCTTGCTTTGGTTTGTCAGCTCAAATTATTTTTATGTTTTGCTGTATCACAATGTTGTTGCACACCAAATCGCTTACCAGCTGTAACTTTAACTTCACAAAGTTTACAGAACAGAATTGTTCCATCAAAACTAAAATATTCCTCACCAAAATCTTTAACGAAACCTGTTAACTTCGCACTTTCAGAACACTTCACTTTCGGCATCTTAACTAACTGAAGGACTCACTGTAAATGCCTGAGAAATGTAGTTACAAGTAAGAATTTTGTACCCTAAATATAATCAAAATATGCATTTTATCCTCAAAATATAACCAAAATATACATTTAACAACAAATATGACCAAAAACATAAAAATGACCTAAATATGCATTTATATGCAAAATAAATAGTCTAATTGTGATTAGAACCACTCAATTAGTGTTTAATTTCAGTTTAGAATGAAAATAGAAGCCCCCAATAAAAATATATGTCATGAACATCCGAACCCTACTCATTACAGTACATATGCCTTGCAATGTACCAGTCGCTGTCTCGGTAGCCATACATGGGATTCAGTAACATTGCTACAAGGAACTGTGAGACTTCATACCTGTGCGACTGGTGACCTGTTTCCCAGCACGACATCCTGCTGGAAACCATACACATTGTAAGTTCTGTTGGAACTTCTGCAACAAAACATATTTTTCCATGTAAATGTGCTTCCTCCCATTCTGTTCAGTGTCCTTTCGTCTCTGCAGCTCACACAATGTAAAAATTAAAATACACAAAACTACAATCTGACATGTTTAGTGTCAGTGTGAAATTTTCTCTCGCACATGAAGGAAATAATTGGGTAGTTCATGTAGCACACGTGAGAAGGGTAAAATAACCAACTCCCTGGTAGCAGAACCCGCGGGCTCAACACTAAAGACCGTCATCGGCCACGACCCTGAGCCCACTCCATCCATTTGCCTTCCTCACAGCCAACCTCCCTAAGATGAAGGGTAAAATATGTATAGAAAAATTCAGTCAAAAATTCTGAAAGGAAAAGACAACTTGTAAGACCCACACACAGAAGAAATAATAACAACACAGATCTTACAGAATTTTTTTTTTTTTAAATATAGGATAGGATTCATGTGGCTAAGACAAGAACCACAGGTGGCCTCTTGTTACAAAGTCAATGCAATTTCTTTAGGTTCCATAAAACCTAAATAATTACTTTACCAGGTGAGTGACTACTGTTCAAATATTACACTGAAAACCGTCCACTGTCTATTGGAGTACATTCCATATATACGACATTTCAGGAGTTGGCTTTACTTTTGTCTTCAGGCTAACTGGTTATCATTATACTGACAGATTTGTTAAAACCCTTTTTATAACAGCAGTGAAAGTTGGGATCAGATTTTGGAACTTTTGAAGGTTACGCTAGCATGGTAACACCTCGATCACCTTAGGGCAAAACGCTGTTTATACCAGACCTCAAACAAGAGACAAGGCCTAACACAATACTGGCATAATGATCACAAATATGTAGTGAATTGTAAGTCAGAATTAGTGTCAGTAAGGTTTCTACTACACGGAGTTAGACATGTTCATCCAAGTATCAATTTCCAAGCCAGGCTAGTCAGGTGGCAGAGAAAATTACTGTTACATAAAACTGCAGAATAAAAGTTTCTTGAGAAAATATCAGGTAAACATATTAATATAGACGCATGGCCCAATAGGTATGTAATTTGTTAAGACGATCTCCTAGCACTAAAATTCTGTGTTGATTCTAGAAATATAATATGACAACATGACTTCCTTCTGAAAATGTTGCTTTAAAAGTCCGGGTAAATATTGTGATCTACGATTGCCTTTGGAGTATCTCAGTTCTTTACTGATATCCATACAGTTTGTGTTACAGTCCAAGACATGATAATATTTTCAGTAATTAAGTTTTCCACTGTGATTTGAACAGACGTGAAGATTTCTGTCTTCTGGGTTGTTGCGCTGTGTAGTCTGGTCGATGTTAACCAACGTTTCAGAGGTCATACTGCCTCCGTCATCAGGGCGATGAATATGGGGCTAGGTTTGTAGGTGCCGGAATATGAATGGAGTAGCCTGCCCCGAGCCAATGGGAGCAGGTGTGGGAGTGGACCAATAGGAGCGTGTGGGCGAGTGTGAGAGAGGGAGAGAAAGGAAAGGGAGAGAGGGGGGCTCGGGAAGTGCGTCCGGTGGGACATGGGAGTTCGGTTGAATGTGATCGAGGCCCTGAAAAGGGCCAGGTTAGTGGTTTGGTTGGTTCTGGCGGTGCACTCATGCTCGCTCTCGGAGTCCTTGAAGAGTGTGAATAAGAGGCTTCCAGGACTGGCTCAGGCGAAGTCCATCTTCCCTGCTGAAGTTATCAGGATGTCATTCGATCTTGATGGCTTCCCTGATTATCCAATCCATGTAGCCGGTTTATGTGGAGAGGATAAAAGTGTTCCCGAGCTATATGTGGTGTCCCATGTTGAAGCGATGTTCAGCAACTGCAGATTTTTCAGGCTGCCCAAGCCAGATGTGGCGCTCGTGCTCCCTGACCCTGGCCTCAATGGAACGGCAGTATGACCTCTGAAACGTTGGTTAACATCGACCATACTACACAGCGCAACAACCCAGAAGACAGAAATCTTCATACTTACCTCTGTGAAAACCTCAAATCTTACATTCAACAGATGTGTTGCAACTTAAAGCTGTAACAAAAAAATGTAAATGGAACTCAAAACATAAAAGAGAGATGCAAAGTATTCAAGAAACCACGGAAAACAGCACTTACATTTTATGCCAGTAGTTTGTTTCACGTAATTGCATCATGTAGAGTAAGAAACCCAACAAATGAATATCTCAAACAATCCAAATTTGTAACAAACGAATACGAAGACCAATAATTATACAAAATACACAAATATATAGAATAATTAGGCACTGTGCACAAAACTGGAATTTTAGATGGATAATTAACACTTGACAAAGAAGCAGAAAAGTTTGAAACCAAAATATTTTGTCTAGTGATTTTACTCTGTTCATTACACAAACGCAAACTTATTACAAAATAAATCTGATGGATGAGAGAAAATTATGTTTCCTCTTTATTTATGTGTGATTTGATTTCATTAACTTTCCCCAAACAGCTGATACTGAGCTCATTGTAAAAGCCCAACCCATACAATAATATGGACCGACCCAACCCAGTTCGCATCTTTACAACATATTTCTCTAAGATTAATTTTAATATCATCCTCTAAGCAACAGCTAGACCTGCTCTTCTATTGCCATCAAATTTCACAACAAAACCTTGTACGCACTGCTTATTTCTTGCATATACACATCTCTCATAACACCTCTAGATGAAGGACACGAATTACAAAGCTTCTCACTATATCCTTAACAAGTTCTCAATCATTTCCAGACCTACATCATGTTTTGTGCAGGCTGCAAAAAAACACGCTGTTACGCCACAATGGCCTGTGTGAGAACCCCTGATATGATTCTTTCCATTCCCTTGTTTTTTCATCAGTCTCAGCTGAGAAAGCAAACCACAACATTGCTTTCATTAATTATTAAACTTACAACTTAACTTGGCAATAACAGCGACACTCACCTTAACGACGGAGGACTTCCGGTCACAGAGTCGCCCATAAGCCGAGCAATCAGTTCACGAAACCTGATACTGTTCTCATTACTTTGTGGTATCTGTAGTTCATTAAGAAGTAGCATGTACTTGCTTTGGGTCTGATAGAAGCGAGCCTCCCATTCACTGGCTTCACTGCAGAACGATAAAATACACAAATGAATCCACTCAATAACAGATGCCTGCAGCTTCACATGAATACATCAATAGAGAACATAACACAATAGATCAATGGATCTATTTCCCTACCTTTTATGAAACCTCGTACACATATACATGCAGGCACACACCTCAAGCACAGCTTATACAAGCATGTGACACATTCGCATGCAATCTGCCAGTACTGCGTAAGACTTTCGCCTACCGAGCCGTAAAGCGACCACAAAATACTGATAAAACGTACACAAGCAATTTATCTTCCCGACGCACAGACTCCTGTAATAACTGGTTCACCTCCAGCAGTTCTTCATTCAAGAACTTGTTCTGGGAAGCGTAGGCTTCAAAGGCGTCACCGACACTTTCCCCCGTCTGATCAGTCTGAGTTGCCTGTGTGCTTCTCCCCACGCCAACTGTTTTGCAGTCATGAAGTTGATTTGTCAGATTCACAATAGCCTGATCTTTTGCCTTAAAAAAGAAATATTACAATTGCACAGAGTGAACGTTTCTATTCGCTCAAACAAAATAAAACAGTTGCTGAAATATTCTTCTGCAGTCTCAAAGCCAAGGCTTCAGAAATTCATTTGCCAACTTAACACGGATATCAGAAAACATTTGTTGTGTCCAGGACTTCAGTAAATTTAAAAATGATCTTGCTTAAAATGTACAGATTTGGAAACACTTCACCTGGTATCACATAGCAAGACTGGAGAAGCAGAGATAAGTAACTAATCACTCAAGGATCTATTTTCATGACTACATAAAGTTCTGTAAATCACTAAATTCAAGAAGTAATATAGAATTGAAAATGAAATATGACCAGATGATCAGTAAACTTAAAAATCCACATAATAAAAAACTGGCAGTATACCAAACACGTGATTTCAAAGTAACGTGGACTTACAACGCACCTGAAGCAGTTCTTTGTACAACGCGGTGTCATCCTTAAGTTGTTCGACCTTCCCTTCCAGCTCCTCTCCCTGCGTACTGAGCTTCCGGCACTGCCGCTCCAAAGTTGCCAGAGCCACTTCCTTCTCCTGCAGCATTCGAAGCATCTCGTTTCCCCCATTTTTCGATGTCCGTTTATGGGCTTCCAATCTGTCAGAAATTAGATTGGGGGGGGGGGGGGGGGGG
>NW_019059927.1:82789-98622 GCF_000696155.1 Zootermopsis nevadensis
TCGTCCTTACTTGGAGCTTCACTTAATGTTCCCATAACACTGGCAGAATTATCAAGGGTAGCATTAGCTTTGTATATACAATAAGCGACATCGTACCCGGGAATACAATGTGACCACCTAACCTCCAATTAAGTAGCATTGATTACTGATAGGATATCACAGTGCGTGGTATATTGAGATCGAATCTGAGTCATGTTTAATATCTTAACTTGCAGAGTGCCGGTATTTGAACGTGACATAAATTGTAGTTTATAGCGTTTACGTATGTACCCCATTTTCGAAAACAGTGTTATTAGATACGTAAAATGAATTGGGCCATTAACTTCATGCTCACAAGAAATAACTTAAAGTGAAAATATAAAATAATTATTCTGGCTGGCTGATTTTATTCGTACCACAATTACACAGGTTCGCAAGAGCAAGCTTCTCAATTTTGACCTCGTAAGACATTAGCAAATTACTGACTTACGTTATGTCTCTAATTTGTATTACCTAGCATTGTCACTCCAATTCCTTCACTTTCAAGTTTGTGTTCAGTCTACTCCGCGATCGCATTACAATCATTCGATCTCCTTTACACACACTTCTACTACTTCATAATGTCGATTCGCCTGTGATCATGCATCACAGTGATGGGTGTAATCGAATTATTCGATAACAAACCTGTTCAATAAATGAAACCTCACAATAACGTACTCAATATTTTCGAAACTGTTGTGTATGATTACATTGGAAAGGAAACGCAGAAGGAAAGAGTTTTCTTCCTGTGTAACCCAATTTTAGTGGAAAGACCTTTGCTACGTATCCCACTCTTTACGTAACAGATCAAGTGAATTAATTACTAACAACGCAGGACTGTCGTTATTTGCATCAAAGTGGCCTGGTTCTAGAATTCCAGTATTTTCATATTTTCTGGAATTCCTTTCCAGTCAGAATTTTAGATGTTTTGCATTTTCATCTCGTACCCGTAACATGAACTTCTTGCAGATAAAACAACATAATTTTTTTCATAGACATTTGTTTCACAACTTTCTGCAAGAGGTACTACAAACAAATTTCAATGTGGTCATTCAAAACTACAGCATACATGAAACTATGGAAAGTACATGGTAGCTTTTCTCTGACAAATTAAAAATCCTGTACTTTTCATCATTTCTGTACCCTTCCTCTTGCTGTGTCATGTTGATGTATTTATTGAAAGTACCCTATGATCTCTCTTCATACAAATAAAGCTTAAATAGCAAAACAAGGGGGTTGATTTCAGAGACAATTACACATAAAAAAATGTCAATACAGAATTGGCCCTATTTCCAACAATTCTGGAGTTATGGACGTTTTGGAATGTTCAAACAACAAATGCCTACTTGAATGTACTTTGACAAATGGCAACACTGGTAATGGTTTCTGCTGAAGATGTTACCAATACTGATACTCGGTTATTTCTTCAGTTAGTTGTTTCTGATGCACCAAAATTATTTAACAGGCAGTAAAATATTGTTTGGAACATGAAAGGATGTGTACTGAAAACTGTGACAGATATTCTGAACACTTATGATTTTTCTCATAAAATTAAGAAATAAATTAATCAGATTAATATCTTGAATTTTTCCTGTGCAAACTACAATACCTACACAAGGGTTAGAAATAGGTTCATCTTTTCATTAACGTTTTTGCTCAAAGTTACCCCCTGTATTCCTTCTCCAATGTATGGCAGACTAGTTGTGCAACACTCTGTATCATATCCTTAAACAGCAAAGTTACTATTGGTTTTCAAGACATTGCATCTCTATGCACTCATAATTTTGTATTACATGACTGTTCTAAACATAATGTTTGAACCGTTTGAAACAAACTGGTAGAAACTGGTTGCCATAAATAAGTTATTATTAACAGAAATCCGTATTATTTAACGTTACATATTTAGTAGACCATAGAATTAAATGACATTTACTTAGTATTAATAAGCAATACAAAAATTGCGAACAATTCGTGTGTTTTAAAACTCAACGATACATTTCTAAAGTTTCTGTTCATGACATATTCCTTAATTAGAAGGAATATAAAACAAAGTTCTAATACTTACTATTTACAGTCCTAAGACACGATAGACTGATGACCATTCAGGCTATATAATTTTATTTCCAGTAGTAAATATAAGGAAGGTATTAAAATTCACCTTAAAGATACATAGTGGGAAGAAGAAGATTGCGTTCATTTGACACAGGATCATGACCAGTACCAGGCTCTTGTATAAACAGCAATTAGCCTTTTGGGACCATAAAAAGGCGTAGAGTTTCTTGACTAGCTGAGGGACTATATATTGGGTTCTCAAGGACTCTCATTCATGGAGTTACTAGTAAGCACTGTATATAACTGACATACAGTGCAGAATATGGAGCAAACTCAACTAACTAGCTAAAATCTCCCATCCTGCTTCAAAAGGCATCATAAAAATCATCTAGCAGCAGGCAAGGAGTTTGGTTAACCATTGACCTGTTCTAGCCTCATCCATCCAAGTCTCTTTAAAGGTTATCTTTGTTCCCTTAAACTATGCAGCTTGTAATTTATTAGCAATTTGGGATGTCCGTTTGCATTCTGTCAACAGGTTGAACTCGACATCTTTCACGTTAATAATTTTTCCTTCATCGCAGTTCCTGCTTTGTCATGTTAACATGCCATTGTCGTCAGCGCCATCTAATATCATCAGTCGAGCTGAAAGTGCAAATGAAATAAGAACTGCAGTGGTGCGTTTTCAGCAGACATATACTGCACGTGTGAACAAATCTGCAATTTTCTAAGGTAAATGAATGATGTGCTCCTACAAGACAAAACGTGACACCGTCCAAGTCCACAGAAACGAGTGCAACATCACTTACAATCAGAACCTGATGAAATGATGATAAAACTTTTAAATGAGGAACAGGTAAAGGTAGCAGCAATTCACAAACACTTGTAAAATTTTAATAATTCATTACACACACACACACACTTTTATATTTGTTCAAATAATTTGCTATATTTTATGCCATACACATTTCTGGACATATTATGAGAAGGAATGGATTAATGAGTGATATCATCGAAGGCCAGGTTGAAGGAAAGAGAGGACTAGGAAGAAGATTGATACAGCTAACCGACGACCTTAAACAAGGAAAGAAGATGACGTTCCAGGAATTAAAGCGAGAAGCCGAGAATAGGGACAACTGGAGAGCTCTTTTTGGGCAGAGCAATGGACCTGTCGTAAGACAGAACACTTAATAATAAACACATTTCTGGTATTTCAAATTATAGCATGAAGGACTCGATTTTGAATATTCTACAACTCATCTCTTTTGATAATGTCTCTAAAAGTATGTTTTCCTTTGGCAGTAGTACTGCACACTCAGTTACAATCTAATTTCAAAATACTGTACATTCTTTAGAGGGATGATATCTTTTCACACAGCATAACAATACCAAAACTGGAAATCAGTGACAAAAAACAGCTTCCCACAGTGTTCTGTCAGCATTGTCTAACGTCTCTTCTTAAATCAGGGAATTCACAAGAATGTTAAGACTCTTATGATAATACACACACATGCATACTAACACTACAAACATGCACTTTCAAATTATTTCTGTTCAGAATTTCTGTAAGTAATTAACAACAAAAATTTTACTTCAGGTTTTTTAAAAAATTATAAAAACTTGTGGACTAATTTCATATACTAATCTTCCCTGTCTCCAAAGTAGTAAGATAAATGTATCTTTCTCTATATAAACCAAAAATATGTGCTAGAGCAGATTTTAACACATTATATTGACACCATTATGCAACCAGGTCTTTAAAACGTGGTTAAAATTCATATTTTAAAATGTATCCTGACTTATGTACAAACAGTATGTATACCACAATAAATACAAAGAAACAGTTCTACCCTGAGACTCCACCTTTAAGGTACAGCATGCAGCATTGTCACACTGCACTGGAAGCACTAGCTCATGAGGCCATTTCTAGTCCTATTTGTTGGACAAGGAGTTGTCTAATTTTCAAAGTCATCCAGAAGCTGGATGATATTACCACTTCAAGTTATTGTTTTCCTATTGGTCACATGACGCAGTGAAAATGGTGGTACAGTTGAACACGGCAGATTTCAGCACTCCGAATTTCACTCCAACCAGTTGAAAGCATCATGTTTTGCTTTCTGAGTTAAGCACTCCTGCTTAACGCCCAACATCATGTCTGTACTTCACAGTCTCTGAAAAGAGTCGTCTTTTATGGTCGGTAAATTTGTGGGTTTAATTTCTGATGATTCTTGTTGCAAATTAAAAAAAAAGTGGATTTTATTGTCTGGAATATCTCCTACAATAAATATTTTTGGCTTATTTGATTCTGCTATACTATTTTCTGAATGTTTATTTGTAATAAAAACACAAAGGGCACATTCAAATACTGCATATAGACAGATTTAAACATTGTTCAAATGTACCCTAATAGAGGAATGTTTCATAATCTACTGTAATGTGTTGTACAAGTAAGTAATTGGGTTTATAATATATTTAAAGGTGAGAAAATAATGGATGCATACACTTAAAAGCACAATAAACCTGATGTATCATATTTCAATAAGGCCATCAAAGCTGTATCTATCACTACATGATGCAGCTTCAGTGCAATGGAATGGCCCACAAAGCACTATATTATGCAGTTGAGAAATCCAAGGCAGGTGGAAGTGTTTTTGAACAGTGGGACAACGTATAGCTTAAAGTAGCGGTCAACAAATCTTTAATCATAACTAGGAATTGATGTCGATAGATCAAATTATCAAACAGTGTGACATAAATGCCTGTATGATGTACAGATACATAAACTTGCCTATGACTATACAACAAAACTGTCCCGCAAATTTCCGAACAGTTGGACTGAGAACAGACGTGTAGAAAGTGACTCACTGCAAGGTTTCATGAAATGACATACAAACCACAAGCTTAGAAAGCTTGGAATAGTTTTCTTGTGTTGCCGCATTCAGTAAAACAAATGCCATGGGCATTTTTGACAGCCTACAAACAAGCTCTTCAGTCTGTGACACTGGAGAATGTACAATGTTGATAAAACAGGCGTATCAACACTTTTACAGGCTTCAAATGTTGCCGCTCAGCTGGGAACATGAACAGGCAGTTTCAGGAAAGGAGGGACAATGATTGTAAATTCTGAAAGAATTTATGGTTCAATGACAAAGTGATGTCTGGTACACATCTTGGAAGTGGCCCCTAGTTTTGAAGTGTTAGAACATGAAGAAACATGTTTGGACATGGACACAAATGGAAATTTTCTTTATACTCAAACTGACTCAGCCCGGTGTTTCTGGAGGCCCATACCGAGGCACCCCAAGTCTCTTGGCCAAAATTAGTAGTTACAAGGAACACATTTTTATATAAATTTCTCAACACATTAATTTTGTTTGCTTCACATTAAAAAAATAATGTTTGTGTCTACAAACATGCCCCTTTGCTCTTCAATGGTACCTCTGAGGACAGGGCACATTTCAACAGACCCATAACCATAAATTACTGAAAAGAGAACTTCAGTTTTTTCATTAAATATGTCATGTTGTTAACTTAATTTGTTAAATAAAACAACATTCCACTTATTTTCCATTCCAAGTCAATAAATATGTATTGCACATACGTATATAATTTTGTTCAAATGTACCCCCCCCCTCTCATACTCAATTAATACTTTAATACATTACTGAGAATCACAGAAACCCATTCAACTGCTACATATTTTCAAAAAGCACCCGCTTATTGTACAAAGTACATTACCAGTTTTGATATTCACTCTGCCAATATTCTGAATGGGATCCAAGGAATGAATTCTGATACATCTCTATTTTCTTTTTGTATCTCAATTGCGTCATGTTTGTGTTGATTCGATTACACATATTTATTTTGGCCGTCTATACACAAACTTATTAAAATGAGTTGTTAAAATATTATAACATTCACAATATAAATATAAAATATATAAAATACGTTATGTTATGTTTTGGTGCTCTTTTTATCGTATTACGATATTACATTCCATTTTGGCACCTTCATATTAGAAACGACATGTTTCGATGTACTAAGACATCATCTTCAGGTTATCAATTCTATTAATTTTACAAACTATTATATACTAAGCTGCGTTGCATTTATTGATTTTATGCGTTTGTGAATCTATCCATCTTCATGATTGATTTGGTGTTAATGTTCACAAACACATAAAATCAATAAATGCAACGCAGCTTAGTATATAATAGTTTGTAAAATTAATAGAATTGATAACCTGAAGATGATGTCTTAGTACATCGAAACATGTCGTTTCTAATATGAAGGTGCCAAAATGGAATGTAATATCGTAATATGATAAAAAGAGCACCAAAACATAACATAACGTATTTTATATATTTTATATTTATATTGTGAATGTTATAATATTTTAACAACTCATTTTAATAAGTTTGTGTATAGACGGCCAAAAATCTCTATTTTCATGTGAGTGCAGAATAGTATGAATACAGGAAAGGAATTCTAATATATTTCTTTGCATCTGTCCACACTATATTCAAGTCTTAATAAATACGATTTATTATTACTCCTACAAATTCTGAATATACAACTTGCGTACTCATATATATCAAAGTATGTGGTATAAAATTACGTCTCACATGTAAGTCTATTAGTTTACAGAGGAACTGGTATGGAATTTCACAATATGTACACCCACGTGACAAACGTACGTTGTTACGTGTGTTGAATTATGTTCTGACAATCTTCAGTTCTTTACGTCTTGAAAGGTTAGAATAGATGGTTATAATAAGGAAATGTATCACAACAGAAAATTTTTATACAAAATACTTGTAGCTCCCAACATTATAAGTGCACTTGCATGAACTTATGGGTGAAATTATTCACAATATTGCAGGCCTTTTCTTCCTATGGAGCACATGTAGTGTATAATCTAAATAGTTTCTAGCAGCAATCATATGCTTTGAATTCCACTAATACTGAAACTGATTACTTCTCCATATAAATATTTTCTTATATTCTTACGTTGTTTATCTGCAAAAGGCAGTCTTTAGGAACAGACATTTCAAAAAATTGTATCTCTGTACCACGTGTATATATAGATATAAGATAGGAAAGATTATATTTTAATATATAATACAACCCAACCCATTTCAACGCTGGTACAGCAGCCAAAGAGAATAAAGGTGGCTTGCAACTTTCTACTGTGTATACTGATTCAGGGATAAGAGTGTTTTGGACAGAAAGCAAGGTTCTTTTCATTGTTTACTGTCCAAACTGGCTGCACACCATATTTCTATTATAAAATTTAAAACCACAAGGGTCTCAATACTGAAACAGGATGAAGTTTTCTGTCTTCTGGGTTGTTGCGCTGTGTAGTATGTTAAACATCTACCATACTACACAGCACAACAACCCAGAAGAGAGAAATCTTCATACTCACCACTGTGAAAACCTCAAATCATACACTGAAACAGGACTTAACATTATCCTGTGAATGTAGTAAAACAATAATAGCTTTTTTTCTCTCTCTACTTTGATGCAAAACATTACATGACTAGCAAATTTTCAGTTATCCTTAACTGCAAGGGAGTAGAGGACTTGAACTCTGACGATATGAGACTGCTAACTGGACTGTACAAGAACTGCAAAACAAGGCCGATAAAGGTTAAGAATTTGCACTTGGCTAACCACGAATCTTCACGTATTTTACAGTAATTCATAAAATCCACGTATAATCAATTCCACGCAGCAGGCTTTCTTGAGAAGCTGACAGTTACTCAGCTGCTCAAGAAATTTCTCTCTTCTTATGAAACAAGAATACGAAGCCACTCAAATCCAGTTCACACCCTCATATCCAATTTCATTAAGGTTAATTTTAAAAATATTATATGTCCAGGTCTCAACGTAATATCTTCCTCCCACTTTTGTGACTAACATTTGTATCCATCCTTCATTTACAGACGCGTGCTACGTGTTCCACCAATCTCATCCTTTTTGGTTTGAAGACTGATAGTATCTGGTAAAAAGTACAAATTATGAAATTCGTAATTATCCAATTTTCTCCATCCTTCTTATCTAACCCAATTTCCATTATTGGGTACTGTTAGGTTAGGTTAGATTTAATTAAGAAACCAATGGAGTAGCTTGGCAGAAGTGGCCTAAAATTAAATTAATACGCTGCTTCACATGCAGTATACTGTAACATTTTTTAAAAAAACAACAACAAACTGTCTGTATGTAAAAAATGCAAACAAACATTTTCATTAAAGATGAATGAATGAAACTGGTACATTTTTATTCATACTAAAAGAAGAAACAACAATACTAAAATTAATAGTAAGTGTGGAAGAATACATGAACTCATGACAACCTCAGCCACATAAAAAAATACCCGCTGAATTTAATGCTTGCATAAAAAAAAAGTGGAGTGTGAGCAAACTGAGCTACTGGTCCCCATGAGGAATGACGAATAATATCCAATGAAATCAGTGGCGAGTACGAAAGCAATGTGTGCCCTACCGTCCACAACAGGCAACACACACGCTTCTACGTGATTGACCTTACATTCAATGCAGAAATTAAATAATTCCAGGTTTAGTTCCCACTAGAATTTAACCAAATTATTTTGTAGGATTTGAGGTTATCACAGTGGTGGGTATGACGATTGCTGTCTTCTGGGTTGTTACGCCATGTAGTACGGTAGATGTCCACCAACGTTTCAGAGGTCATACTGCCTCCGTCATCAGGGTGATGGTGGACATCTACCATACTGCACGGCGTAACAACTCAGAAGGCAGCAATCTTCACATTATTTTGTTTTATCATGAACCAATTACACATTAATGTAAGTTTAAGTGACACTTGCATTACTGGTAAGATTAGTGGTTACATAATTTTGAGTCTGTTTTAATAGAAGGGTCAGAATCTTGGACAAGTGTTAATAATTGCCACTTAACTCATAAGTATATAAATTTAAGACTGATTTGTAAACTGCTGGAATTATTCAAGCACTTTTGTAATTTAATGTCTTAAAAAAATATTTTAATTCCTGGAGACACAAAAAATAATATTTCGTGTTATGATCACCCAGCAACATGCAAATACCATTTGCAGTTTCAACAGCATCTGTACAATTTTGAATCATTACAGATTCATAACCACTATCAAATACTGATGACATTCACTGTTGAAACTAACAAGAGTACAAAAATATGGTACTTGCAGTGACGTATAGTCAATTTAAAATGGATTCAAAGATGTAGCAGTTCAGTGGACAGTCAGATGAACAGAAGAAGAAGAAGGGAAAAAAAACACTTATAAACTAAAAATTAAGTACTGGACTAACGTTCCTCACTGAATATGGATTACTCCCACAGACGTGAATAGGTTTGTTTATCGTTAATAGAGTAATAAAGGAAGAGGTAAAGATGGCAGCTCAGGAGTTGAGCTCAGTAATATGCATGAATGTCTCACATTTTACTATGAAAAGCAACTACTTATTTAAAATAAATTCTATAAGTAGGATTGGAGTAAACTGAATAACATAGCTTAGACATACACAACCGTCTGAGCTTATGACAAGTGTAAGTTACTGATATTACAATGGATATAAATGACACAATACTTTCACATTCCCGTCGTAACACAATTAAAATGCATATAATATAACTGCATAATCATAGAACTACAGGGTGGGTGGGAAGTAAGTATGCATTGAGAAATGGTTATAACCTCTATATTTCCAATGCATAGCGATTATTTAATGCCTACTTACTTCCCACCCACCCTGTATATCCTGTAAAAAAAACCATATGTTTTCACCATGATATTAATTATTAAATATTCTGAGTAGCAACATGATTTCATTCTGAACTCAACTAATGTTACAACTCAAAAAACTTGTGCATAATTTCTCCCCTACTTCTTTACGCCGTGCAGTGACCTGATACATGATCACGGAACCTAACCACTGCACTCCGCATATTTTATGTATCTCTGACTGACAAACTATTCTAACTTCTGTTCTAAATTTCTTTTTGTTATAGGACAATGCCACAATTCAGACAATGTTGACACCTCTACTTGATTTCAATGAGAATAAAAACAAAGCATTCTTTTACACACTGGATGGTACATACTATAATTCAGTTACTTTAAAGTTAATTACTCTGTTTGAGGTAAACATGGTTTGCAAATCTTATTTTGAATTCAGAAAACAATGAAACCTTGTGAAGACTGTTACAAAAAGAAGTATTAAAATGGCATTATAAATACAATCCTTGCTACAGTGACCACAATGAAACTCAAGCTGGACACACATCATCCTGGCCAATAACAGTAATAAGGATGAAACACAACTCAAAAATATTTTGTGGTTGCGTATTTTCTGTCAGAAAAGAACCGTCACGTTTGAAATGATATGAGATCCGAGGTTTTTGAGGCAGTGAAAATTTTGAGTGTAGTCTTCTGGATTAGGACACTGTGTACTCTTGCAGGTGGTTACCAATGATTTGAAGGAAGATACTGCCTCCATCCTCAGGGTATAAGTGAAGACAAAGGCAGTTATGTTTCTCAAAAACATTGGTAACTAGCTACATGACTACTACATGCAAGTTGCCATCCTAGAACCACTCAGACTATCTGGTTGCATCAAGGTTGTGCTAGCAGGAATTCTACTGACCGTTAAAGGAACATCAGTAGAGTATACCGTTATTATTAACAACCTCCCTCTTCCTGCTTTCTGTGAATTACTTTGTTAATCCTGTTTGTACCAGTGTTAGCCACTGCTGACATATCACCTCACAGAATACAAATAGCAACTTGATGAAAGATTGGACTGGCGCAAGTGTTTCTCACCACACTCATACAAAAATATTCTTCCATTCTGACCCTCCTCCTTGATCGTCCCTCATCCGGTTACCAAGATAACCTGCCTGCACAGTACGTTATGTCGTAATTCAGAAGACCTTAATACAAATGCCAGTCAGTTTTTAAAACAGCTACCAAGATGTAAGGAACTACTACGATTACTTCTATTCGAAAGAAATAGCACGAACTTTAGAAGTCTTAAGTGGAATCCATTTGCTGGGCTCTTGTCATATTTCTGGCAAACTGAGATCCTTTACTTGACCCAGATTCTAAGTCATTCTTTTTGTAATATCTGATCACTTTTCAAATTAAGGAACTGTCAATGTTGCTATAACTTGTAAAAGGTCTTGTTGTGCATCAAAGTTTACAATACAATGTCAAATACTCATATTATCTGATAAAACATCTGTAGAAAAGTAAAAAATTACAATTACACCAGTTATATTCTGTTTATATTCATGCACACAGCGGTAAGAAGATGAATATCAAACACATGAGGTTGTATGTTGTATTAATTCTCACAACACTTTAAACCTCGATATCCGTCTTCTGGGTTATTGCGCTGTGTAGTCATCGCCCTGATGACGGAGACAGTATGACCTCTGAAACGTTGGTTAACATCGACCAGACTACACAGCGCAATACCCCAGAAGACGGATATCTTCATACCCACCACTGTGAGAACCTCAAGTCTTACACTTTAAACCTCACTGAATACAGTTACATAATATAATTCTTTTGAACAATTTATGAAATGTATATGCTTTATTTAAACTGATTCCGAACTGTAGACTTCTGTTATGTGGGAAAATCAGAACTGTTGCAAAATTCATGTACCAAGTAGATTTTCAGTTTCCTAATAGTTTGAAGTACAGTCCTACAATAATTTTTTTGTGGACATTTACTGCAATGCAGGAAACCAGCATCTATCTGCTGCACGACATACGCCAAGGACCACGTGGGCATCTGGCATCAGCCCTTACATCCTTGACTGTCTTCACACCACTGCTGCACGTTCACCAAGTGGTCACTTTTTCACATTTGAGTCCACTATGGCCTGTGTATGTCTTGCACAGGTGTCAGCTTCCGAGATTCTTTTCATTACTGACCATAAAAGGTACAAATATCATCAGAACATATTTACGGATTTCTTGTTCTGAAAATTTAAATAAATGAACACATTTTCTGAATTATGGCTTTTGTAACTACATGCTTGCTTTATTGAAATGCTTACTTTCTGTTTTGCTATGAATTAAGTATAAAAATGCATTTCAATCTCGTTCCCATCTGCAAATGGCCCAATAATATCTACTATACAAACACAAACAATCTGTTATAAATAGTATGTTACATAAATTCCCAAAGCCCAACTTCCAAAATGCATGATAAGAATAAGGCAAGATGTACAAAGATGCCATACAAAGAAACTGCATTTGGGCCAATGCGGTCACTCTAAAAAAATGTGATACTTATTGATCAGCTACTGATATTTTTTAAAAATATGACACACTATTATTTACAAGTAACCTACAATGTAACAATAATTTTGCCTGAGATGAAAATTATTAAAAATTCTGTGTGGCAGCCAACATGTTAAACACTGCAGTTTAACTCTTACTGTAAAACTGTGCAATATTTTCAGGTATAAATAAACTTTGTACCCCAGAATATACTTGGACAGTCAGAGAACAAAACTCACGTTTAATTAAAAGATGAACGTGAGAAATGTGAACTGTAAATCCACACAGGTCAAGTGCATATGCTATAACACTGACTTATATTCATTATATATACCATGAGGGAGATTTACAATACCACACTGCTCATACAAACAGCTTCATGGAATTCATTCAGTTCAATATTAACCTTTTCCTTAATAATTCCCCAGTATTCACGCTCCAACGAGACTGTGTTGCGGCCTATATATTTGCAGGATACAGAGAAATACATGAACAGAGATTTGTGATGCCAGAAATCATTCACCACATAAAAACAAATGATTAAATACTAAAGCAGAAATGTTACACATTTTTTACCAGACAGAAGCATACAAAACATGGACTTAGCAGTCTGCTGGATAATTTTTTTGACGTACATACGTCTATACGGAAGGGTCATTCGGCAAAAAAGTGTAACGAAAATGTGTAAGATCCATATCAATAAATCGAATTGTTGTGTTATATTACTGCCGTCAACAATCTGCTTTTGTAACAAGATGGATTGAAGATAACATTACATTACAGAGACATAAATATAATTTGAATACAGAGACGTATTTACGTCAAATTATCCGGAACCGTGGTTCCACTGTCAATTTTTCTCCTAAGTAATGTTAATTTAGATTAAATAATTTATCTGAAAAAATTAATACTTTTTTTAGTCAAACACATTACTTTTAAACAACTTTTTCAATACAACAATGAACATGAACAGCACCATACTCATTTGATACTTAAAAGTAAATCAAAAACGTTCAAGCAGGGCCACTACAGAGATAGGATGTGATACGGCACGATCTGTATACAAATTGTAAACATTAAATATTTTGCAAGACATGCCTATAGTCAACAGCGCTGATTTTGAAGAACGTGGCAAGGAAAATTATAGTACCATTACAGTCACGCAGAGATTTTGTCAATACTAGTATAAATTAGTATGAATTTCGCACAACACTCACATCGTTTTCGTCACAGGTTAAAATGACACAATCCGACCGCATCACAGGAATTTTCCTCCAACCTATTAAATTTCTGTAATAGCAGAAGTTCGGAAAAAAATAAAATGTCACGTAAGCATGACAGACGAGCGTAACAAGCAAGTGTTCTGGTGGGCTGCAAATTGATGTGCACAGTAAATACATAAAACAGAAGATTAAAAACAAATCCCTGAATGACAATCTAAAGGCAGTTCCAGCAGCAGAGAAGACTGCACATATATAGAATAGAAAATAATTTACGCAGTCACCAAGTGCAATGAAAATTTCAGCACAGAGTATAAATTGTAGTGGACAAAATGTTCCCAAAATTAACACATCAACACAGTCCAGTGATACAGTTTTTCCTAGGGCAATGAAGGTTAATATTTCCATTTCACCGTACTAAAGCCCTTAAAGACCACAAATTTCATTTATGGCTTCATCACAAATGACTTCAGGGTCCTTTAGGTCATAAACAAAACACCTGACATACAAAACAAAATGCCATGTGCCCAATAAAGATTAAAAGACAGATGACAAAAGGTCATGAAATATACTGATCATGGTGAACAGGACTATTGCACTCGTGTTCTAGTATGGGAGACGACCAGCAAAGAGGACAAGAGAGAATAAATAATGGAATAAAAATGGAAACTGCGGTCTGAAATGCAAATTATACACTTATTTACAGTAATTTTTATGAATGATAAAAAATGCTCTTGAATAATCATGGACTTTCTCTCCCTCTTAACCAGTTATATTTGCAAGAATGTAAAAAGTGCATTTGTCAAACGGAAAACTTGTGTCATTCAGACTATTAACAGATACAAAAACCATGGTAACCACAGCTTCAGAAACAGCGTCAATCGATTTTCTAACTCTGAAACTTTGTAAACGGTTTCTTCCACTTTACCGAAACTTTCATTTCTGTGACATGAGCCCTTTTCATGCTCACATACTTAAAAGGAAAATCAAGTCTTTAAAATATTCTAAAATTCTCAAACATGTTAACTTGTCCACAAACGAATATTCATCAATTTATTTGCAATGGACAAAACTTAATACTCATCTGCACAAGTGGCAGTGGGAAGTGAGCAAAAAACTGTTTGCAAGAAATACCAGTCCCAACCACGTTGTTTAACTACATTTTAAGTTCATTTGTACGTTCATCTTACAAACTTCTTAAATAAAGAGTCATGGAAGAGTGAATCAGATGGAATTTTTTCAGTGTACAAATTATGATGTCTGAATGCAAAGATAAACAGCATTTTAAGAAAAACAAAAATTAATAATTTTATCACTGTAACAGTTCAAATACAAACATATTTTGCTAGATTACAGCATCGTCATTAAAAGCTTTGTTCCCGCATTTAAAATTACTGCCAATTGCAATCACCTAATCTGTTTATTACAGGTTACAAAAAGTCACGCAATTTGCTGAAGACAGTAGTAACAGTAGAAAATAGGAAAATTTGGAAATTTATGTGAAGACTTTACTTAAAATTACAGTGTATATATAACTGATGTAAACCGTACATCATATCACTTATCTTTTACACACATTCTCAACCCATATGGTCCATACAAATGCATTCAGATGGACAGGATTGCGATAAAACATTAAACCGAATTTGTTCCGAGCTTCTCTTGACGCAATGTTACATACTACTATGAAAACAAGGAAACAAAACATCATTTTGAAGGTAAAGTCAAATCAAAAACAAAATTACCCTCTGAACAGACTAATAATGCAACTACTTTCATACGTAAAGTAATGCTTTAATACCACTGTATATAGAGACATTACCTGTTTACTGATCCCACCTACCAAAATACATACAAAAGATGGCGCCATGTGTTTAAGCAGGATATTTTTATGCATGCTCCCAAATAAGGTTGATTTTCACTTGCAGAGAAAGTATATATCCCAAGAAGGACCTGACATAAGGGCAATTTGTTTTTATGGAGGAACACATTTTAAGATAAATATTCTTATCATCTCAATAGGTTTATGGTGAATATGAAAATAAAGGAAAACCTCGTACCTGATCAATATTCTCGCACACAACATGAAATATTTGAAAATGTAATTAAAAAAGCATTTTAAAATCATTAGTAGGGAAAATGCGTAAGCAGTCTGCAAAACTTCAGACCTCATTCTTCTTCCCACAGGACTCTTTTTGTCCTTCTTCTGTTCTTCCCCCCCCCCCCCCCT
>NW_019059927.1:122033-132495 GCF_000696155.1 Zootermopsis nevadensis
CCGATGTAGAACATCAAAAAACATTCACTCCAATATAAAAATGAATCTGGAAGTGAACATCACCAAAAAGTTGCATATCAGAAATTGTAATTAAGTTTTAAGTTTATAATTTTAACTTTTACACCTGAAGATGGTTTATATAGAAACCGAAACATGTTGTAAAAAGATGTTCCAATTGTAAATCGATTGTTCGATGAGGAACATAAAATGATATTTTAATTATCTTAATTGTAAATTTTAAAACATGAATTGTGATTAGACGGACAGAAACCGAATAATTAAGATTCAGTTTCAAAATGTATAAGATTGGGGACAACTTTTTTTCAGTGAACACACAAAAACACACACCCACACACATTACTTGGGAAATATACATCTGACAACGATAATCTGCGACAGGTCAGTCAATATTATTTATATTTTAAAAATATTTAAAATAATCCTCACCTGGTTAGCTGTGAAATGATAATGCAGAAATGTTTTTCAACACTGGGACCATGTAAGCAGATCATTATGAAAGAAACACGGTGAATTTGTCCTTAGTTTGCAAATTCCAGTCAGACACAGGCATTGTCCGATATTCAGTGATCAGTGCTGAAACAAAGTTAGGCATACAATACACTTGAAAGGTGCTAGATGAGTGTATGGTTCTGTGGTGTAGCATCCCAGTGCATTATCTTAATTCTTCAGTATGACCTCTGAAACGCCGGTTGACATCTACCAGACTACACGGCATAACGATCCAAAAGATGGCAATCT
This sequence comes from Zootermopsis nevadensis, assembly GCF_000696155.1. The sequence continues at coordinate 122,793 of NW_019059927.1, forward strand.
TCATACCCACCGCTGTGAAAACCTCAAATCATACATCTTGATTCTTGATCATCATTTTCAATTACCTTTATACACTCTCACTGTTCATTAGTTTATTTTTGTTGAACTACATGTTTCAGAAGCAAATTGTTTTCTGGACATAATCCATCATCCAAGATTAAACAAAATCAGTAAAAACCATGATGTTTATGAGGCTGGAGTCTATCTCCATCTTCAGGTAAAACCTACTCTGTTGGGCCCAATCGATAGAGCTAATCCTTATCTCCGTGGTTTTTATTGACTTTATTTAATCTTGGACAATGGACAAAGTCCAGAAAACACTTTGCTTCAACAACACGCCATCGTCAGACCTTCAGACTTGAGCTATGTGTTTCAGCCCAATATTGCCATCACCAGGTTCAAATAAAAGTTTGAAGTAGCTGTAAAGAACTGAGATTTTTTTTAACTATCACTTTGTCTGAAATAATACTGGGCTGAAACATGTAGTTCAATAAATATAAATTAGTGAACAGTGTACAAAAGTGTCTGTGAATAATCACCAAGACTGAATGCAAGGCATTAGATTTTCAAATGTAAATTAAGAGCAGACTAATTTATGCAATGCTTGCTAACAAGCAGTTGAGAATCTGTTGCACAAGTCTCAAAGCATAAAACTGGATAATGCTTTTAAAAAACAAAAAGAAGCTGAAATGCAGAGTCAGCAACCATTTTTACGGTAGGATTCAACTTGGACACAAGTCCTGAAGATGGAGACTGTACGTCTCTCTTGAGATGTTTGTATCTGCCTAAACGTCCAGAAAACCAACCTGAACAATTATCCAGAATTAGCTTTCCTTTTCTGTTCAGAATTACAAGAAAGCATAGAAAAGCAAGGAGATACCATAAAAAATTAAAACTATGCTGGATGAAGCAGTGAAAAGTTGTTAATTTTGTCAAACCTAATCCTTTGAATTCATATACTTTGATGCCCACTGAGGGGACAATTACATCATCATGTGTGTGACTGTCTCACGGAAGAACATTTACCTACTTGAATTTTTCAATAAGATATTAATATTTCTCAGTGATGAAGCATTACAAGGAGGGAAGTTTTACGGCCAGCTATGCTGGCATATCATATCTTTACCCGTTTGAGTTACCTAAATTTGAACATACAACAGCAATTTTTACCCCAAGTGAAAGTAAAGTGAAAGCCACATCTTACTACTCAGCATTTGCAGAGTTTCAACTGTTTTCCTCTTCTTAAAGCTAATAATAAGTGAATTAGAGATCCATTTCATAGACACATTAAAAAGTGTAAACAATTGAACTGAAAGTGAAGAAATTTGTTGAGCTTTCATGTGACATCTCAATTAAGACAAGTTTCATTCAGTGCAAATTATCAGGTTGTTGGTTGCCCGTGAAGAAAGAGAACTACGCACTGGCATCCAAAGCACTGGACAACATATTTATGTGGGCAGATTTATTCCTGGTTGGATTTGAGGTTTTCACAGTGGTGAGTCTGAGGATGGCTGTCTTCTACTCTCATGAAGGAGGCAGCAACAACCTCTGAAACTTCAGTAAACTTCTACTAGACTACATGTTGCTACAACCCAAAAGGTAGCCATCTTCTTCCTGGTTGCTTATGTACAATCAAAATACAGGAATCATATAAATGTGCAACATAATCTATGTTTAAAACGGTCCCTCAGAACCTGAAATTCAGAGTGTATTATAAGAAAAGCAACACCAAATAAGTAAGTTTTCTAATACTGTTTTTATGGCATACTCAGTTACATATGTATTTTATTTGATAGTGGGTAACGAGATAAGCAAGTTCATTATTAGAAAATAAAACAGTTCTACAGGCAGACAAAAATCTTAAAACAAAACAAAACAAAGCATCGTGTCTATGGGAAAATTAACAATAAAAAGGGGAGACACACTCTACACTCTATGGCGCAGGAAATCCTTTGAAAAGTCGACTGTATACTCGGCTTGTCACAGAAAGGTCCACTTTCTTATTGAACCTGAAAGTTCATCATCATTTTTGCAAAGCCAACCACCAGACCCTATCCTGAGCTACCTGCAACCAGTTCACTCCATAGATTCCTATCTCCCTAAGGCCCATCTTAACATTATCCTCCCACCTATGCCTAGGTCTTCCCAGCAGTCTCCTACCTTTAGGCCTCCCAACCAACACCTTGTAAAAGCAAGGAAAAGAACCACTGATATAAATATCAACAAAATAGTGTAACATTTCACTTCATACAAATCAATCCTTTTGTGCCAACTCAACACAACCCGCTCTTATTTCCCCAAGCCTCTTGCAGTGGTCGCTGAACTCTGGCACTGTATGAGTCGCACCAAGGCGTTCAGCAATTGAAATCAAGTATTGGCTATCTTTTTCCAGTTTCCACAGAAATAAAGTAAACTCATTAAATGTTTTCAATTTTTCATTTTTCTTGCAATGTCTCATCTACTTGTGTGACACTAGATTTTCCAGATGTTTCCAAAAAAAAAAAAAAGGATATGAACGAACTAAATGCAGAACCCAAAATAAACATTCAGTTGTCAAATATCATACCCGATATCAACAGATTATTCGCATGTCATCAGGCTCAACCATTAGATTAAATTTGGAAGTAGGTTTATTCTTATTGTTATTATCTTCTGTCCTTGCTAGGTACAATTTGTTGATGACTGTTTGATTATCAGTATTACTTGAGAAGTAAAGCTGAAAATATTATATGACACCATATCTTCCTCCGGTAACACTGATGTAAAAAGTCGATTCATTTTAGTGTTACACAAATAACACCATATGCTACAGGAACTGAAAAAGTTTGGGTACCACTGCTCTAATGTAATGTTCTCAATTTATTTAATGATTAGGTACCAGAAGCACAGACTGTTCAAAGCTGACCTAACCTGTTACTGAACTACTTAGAGTATTCTGTATTACTACCTGAGAAGTGGGATGGGCAATGAATAGTAAAATTCCCCTAAAATGCTTAATAATATGCTGTCAAATATCCTGATTCATGGTCTCACCTGTAGAAGAGGGTTCAAATTGACAGACTTATTTTAAAATGTCCTTTCCATATAACAATATGAAATATTACGCAACACTTGTGATAACATTTGAATACGATCATAAAATAACGTCAACATTTAAAAACAAATATAAACATGTGCTGCAATGTTTCGAACTATTTTACAAATACAACGTCTAATTAATTTTCCTAAAATATACAGGATTTTACTATAACCTGCAAAGAACACACAATGCTAACTACTGATGTCACTTTTAGATGAGAAAAGGTGTGCCGCTAGAATATAAACAATTTTATTATTTTGAAATTCTTGGTTGCATTAGCAAATCATATATTTGTGGTAAAAGTTCCAGTTTCATATTATCTGACACCATCAGAGGTTATCAGTAATGCGGTAGAAACTACACGCCAAAATGTGAATATGAATTTCTTGGATCCTTTCACCAAGTGTACAAAAAGTGTCCGATTATAAGTAAAAACAACGAAAACACATATCCAAGTTCAACACTGCGTATTATGACAGTTTATTTACTTAACAAATACCCAGCAAAATATAAATGCATATTTGGAAGGTGTATCACTCACCTGATATATAGTTGCGAACTTCAAATCTGTTATAAGGTGAAAGTTCATGACCTTCACTTACACACATGCCCTGTTACGACTACATCGCGTCACGGTAGCTAGTGGCAGCTTTTACAAAGTTGCTGATTGGACCAAGCAGATCACATTAGGTCATATACTGCTATCTGAAAAGAACATACATACACAAGCAACGGAACACTTAAAATATATTTATAATTATGAAATCCCGAAAAACTTGCAAAATCTTAACATCAACTAAGGTCAGTAGATTTTATCACGTTTTTAGAATTAAGCTGTATATACGTCTTTTCTGAATTAAAGTGTTGGCGACACTGAAACCTAAACCGTGACTCGTGAATGTGGGTAAGAGTTTTGTTGATTTTTGGAGTCTTTTTTTCGTTGGGTTTTACTGAATGTTGTAGTAAGTGATATTCGATCATGGAACTTGGTTAAGCGCCTAATGAATACCTTATGAAATTAAAGAATGGCCTTTGTATGACTTATAATAATTTGTCTTGATCGTGCTATGATGTAAATTGCAGATGTCATACAACTTAGAGGTTATGTCTGCCTTGAAAACCTGAAAGAATTAGTGACACGTATTGTTATGTGAGAGTCTCTTAGTCTTGGTGTTTGTTTTCCATTTCAGTAACCAAATTATGGCCTGTCAGACTGGCACTTGAATTTTGATCCAAACGGCAAGAAGTGCTACGGGTGATGATGTTATTTGCCCATCATTAAACAATGGAACTGGCGGAGGCTTAGAAGAAGGAAGGCAAGGAAGTAATTATGTTGACAAGGACTGGAATTAATGTGTTCCAAAGCAAAGATGTAATTAAGAGATTTATATTCAGTATAGCTTTTGTATTTGTTCTGTGCTGTATATTGCATCCTAGTCGTTTTGCATCGTCATATTATCCTTACATAAAATACTCTGATATAGAAAATGAGCTCGAACCATCACCACATGCCTTAGCATTGGTGAAAGAAAGTGATAAACCTTTGTGTTCACTTATTCCCAAAGAATTAGAGACATCATTACAGTACCCTAATGAATCTGTAAGGGAGTATGATCTCAAGTATCTAGCTCACATGCATAACATTGCAGAAGGTGGAGCATGGGAGCCGCCACAATGTATATCTCAACATCAAGTCGCAATTGTTATCCCCTATCGGAACCGTACTCTGCAGTTACAGATATTTCTGTCTTACATACATCCATTCCTCCAGAAACAAATGTTAAATTACCGTATTTTCATTATTGAACAGGGGACAAAAGGGGCTTTTAATCGTGCCAAACTTCTCAATGTGGGTTATGCTGAAGCTTTGAAAATATTTCCGTATCACTGTTTCATTTTTCATGATGTAGATTTAATTCCTCAGAAATTGAGTAATATGTATGCCTGCACTCATCAGCCCCGCCATATGTCTTCCAGCTTAAACACATTTCGTTACAATTTGCCTTATGAACAGTTATTTGGTGGGGCAGTTGCCATACTTCAGAAGCAGTTTGAACTGGTAAATGGTTTTTCAAACTTTTTTTATGGCTGGGGAGGAGAAGATGATGACTTTCAAAGCCGAATAATAAATAGAGGCATGACACTGTGTCGTTTTCCACCAGATGTTGCGAGATACACGATGTTGTCACATGCGAAAGAACTGCCAAGTGACAATCGGTTTCTGAATCTCAGACTGGGGAGAGAGAGGTTTGAAACTGATGGAGTGAACACACTGAAGTATACCGTCATCAAACTGGTTTATTATCCTTTATATACCTGGGTGTTAGTTGATTTATAAACAAAGCTGTCTCAGCTTCTGTCACTTTTGATGACTGAAGCAAGTAATTGAACAACTTTAGAGAAAGTTTCAGTGATCACTCATCTTGAAATCTTATATATGTAGGGCTATTAAAATGTGAACTTAATTTATTATCACCCCGTCCACAGTTGTGCAATTACAGCTTCAGTTTATTTTATTCTCTTAATGGACAGACCATATGTACGTGTTCAGTCTTGGTTTTCACTGCATAATAAACATATACAGGATCATACCAGGAAATCTTTCCCAATTCCACAACAGATAAATATGAGGGTGCCTATTGAAGCTCCTCCCATTCGAATCAGCAATTGTGTTGTCTCGGAAAATATCACAAAGGTTTTTCTATAAATCTGTTATTTTCTTTGCCCACTTCAGTAGCATGTCATGCTGACGTGTGCAATAAAGCTGCAGACAAATACTTTGTTCATTATAAAACAACACTTTACAGTACATTATTTTAGCTTTGTGTCTGTCACATGCTGGACACAATCTTATTGATACTTGTTGTTGCAAAAGGTTCTGCCACCATTTAATAAGTTTTCGATTAAAATTAAAATTGCTGTCTTCCTAAAATAGTGTAATTTCATTTAAAATTTAAGTACCTATAAAATATTGGCTGATAACACCAGCTATTAGTGTTTTAAATGCGACATGCAAAGAGCTAACATACGATCACAGTCACAAGTAGCTTTGACGATCTGAATTGTACATATGTTAGTCCTTATATTGGTTGTGCAGTTATGTGACTTGTACAGCTTTTAATGTTGTTAATTTGTTATAGTATTTAAAAGTTGTATATAGTTATGGTGTTTATAAGTGTATGGCAGTTATCAGTGAGATAAAATTTATATTTCTTGCCTGTTTCTGCTAGTCAGTATCTGGTATTATGTATGGTGTCACTTCATATCACTGCTCCAAACAAATTAATTTTTTAGTGATAAACAGATGCGATTTTCTTTCAGCAGACTGCTGGCTGGAGAGCCGGGCGACATGGCTATTTTAAGACAGATGTTGAATTAATATCAAATAGATATAATTTTGTAACCTATCATATGTGTACATAATGATCTGAATTATTTCATAGCGTGTATTAATAGAGAATCTTTTTTCATCATATGAAGATATTTTCTGTAACAAGACTGAAAGAAAAATGAAGTTGACAGGTATTGTTAGTAAATATATTATAAATAACAAGTACACCATTAGGTCACATTATGTGTCTGCCTCAAAATGTTTTGGCCTTTTGTCCCATTTTGGTTAGCATTACGTGATCCATAATAAAATCAACTGTGTAACCATGATTTGGTGATGTAGTTCAGTGAGTTGCAAGTTCACAGTAAAACATGTGACAGTTTGAATATTTTGTATCAAATTCCAAGACATTTCGCTCGGTTTCACGATCTGTGCACGTGAGATTTAATGTTTCCACAGTGATGATGATGGGTTTTGTTGCTGTGTGGACTGGTTAGTACGTGCCAATGTTTCAGTGAAACTTACTATCTTCATCTTCAGTATTAATTTTGTTCTAACATAAGTCTTCCTCTGCTCATAACCTCAGTATTAGACAGTGTCAACAAATAAGATAAGATAGTATCTGGGTGCTTCCACGGAAATCCCCGGACATCATGTTTCGTCTGCGAGAGCGATCAAGCAGATTTTCACTGTAACATTGATCAGCCCCACACTGGGAGTCATGATGGCTTATTCATTGGTCTGACTGGCTCTGGACATCTCGTGTCAGAATGGCTCTTGGGCCTAACTAGCCGCCTCGGTCACAGGGTTAGTCTGACCACACTCCACCGTCCCGAATATGTGCAGAATTATCATATGCCAGGATGATACATTCGCTAAGCAGTCTGCAAGGTTTTTAATAGCAAATGACTGAATTTGTGTTGTTAAGCATTAATACATCTCTGTTGGTTAGAAAGTCAAGAGGAATCCCATGGGAAACACTTCCCAGAAGACAGATGTGTCTTAACTTTTACACATAATTCTGCATAGTAAAAGGAAAAAGTGATGTCTAGACTTTAATTTATGAATATGTTTCACAGTTCTAAAAACTGTTTTCACAAGCCTGCCTCTGAACTTTTATATCCTTAATCTCACTGTATCATTGTCTCTTTACACATTTATACGTTGAACAAAATAACAAATGTTCATTTTGAAATTATCTCATCATTGAAACTCGTATACATACAAGGTGACTGACTGTCTTCTGACTGGTAGAAATTAACTGCCATTGTAGAGGTGCCTACTACCTCCATCATCTCAGCAATCAGTAATCTATGCCTGAGAAATTTGGGTCAGATGCAGGAGCAGTGAGGACACACAGCAAGAAAGCTGATAGGTGGAGGGGACCAGAGAGCCTTGGGGAGGGGGGGGGGGAAGCTAGAACTGTGGAAGTAGAGAAGAAACAGAATTAGTAGAATGAGGAGGACACGAAAGAGCTAACAGCCACAACTTAAAATGATGATACTGTCACAGCCTGAAACTCAAAGTCATAGCTTACGTTAATGAATGTAATACAAGTTGAATTTCAGTTTTTTCTGTGAACTTAATATGTGATCATATTCCCGCTAACTGATTATCTTGACAACGGTTAGGTGCCACGATATGTCGGAGAAAATCAGATGTGTCAGAACTTCATAAAAATTTGGTCTGAATCGATATGTTATTTTAAATACTTTTGTGCATGTATTAGGAGACTGTGAGTGCTGTGTGCAAGGAATAAATAAATTATATTGTGAACTATTGTAGAGATCTGTATTAATATTTATCATTCTCACCACGAAATACTCGATAATGAAGTTGAAAGAGAAGTTTCAGTGACATTGAAATGTATGCTGCTAGATCTTGAAATCTTAAATTATCTTCCAAACCCTTGTGGACTTATGTCACTGGGGTAACAGTGCCAAATTTCTTACAATCTGCAGCTGGCATTAGCATTAAGATTTGGTACTTTTAATGATTCTGAGGTTGTTAATATGTTAAGGCAGGTACATGAAATGTTCTTTAGAAACATGTTTTGATACTACTTGTACTTAATACTGAATAAACATCTTTACAACATGTTGATACACTGTAATGAAATTTTTGTTTATGTTTTGCAACCAAAATCAGGCACTTGAAATGTTCTAAATCCCAAACCAGAAGTGATATAAGTGTTGTGTTGGCATCATAATTCCCATCTTTCTTAATCTCCTTGCATTTATCCTTCCATTAATTACAATTATGTATACCAGATACTCAGGGGTTATGAACCCACGGAACGCAGGCCACATGCAGACCACCGATAAGTTTTATGTGGCATGCTTAATTTTTTTTTTTGTAGTGCTGTGTCAACCTGTGTGATGAGAAATAGTCACCTAATATCAGAAGGCAAATATTGTTAACCCCTTAAATGCGTTACCATTCATTCTGCGCGCACTGTGGGCTTCATATGATTCTCAGAGCAAACTGACTGTTTCCTTGAACAATACCAACCAACTCTTCTACTAAAAGAGATTTCTTGTGCTTTCTTTGAGTAAGAACAGAACTGGACTTTGGGCTTCAAAGGGGTAATGACAACTGACTACCTCAATAAATCTAGAAAAGTGCTCAAGTTGATAATTTTTCAGCACAACCATCAAATCCTACCCTCGAGGAGGGGGGATGAGGGCGAGTACCCAGCGCCTCAAAACTGAGTCTTTCTGGCTATGGTATGGTAACCCAGACAGAAGAGTCCCTGGTCCTCCAGGTTGGGGGTTGAGCGCAGGGCTAACAACCCAGCCTTGTAAAAAAGAATAAAGTTGGACTGTCCTCACGAAGACGAACATTAGCTAGGAACAAGGATAAAAATTTGGTACTACATATTGGAACATGGAATGTGCGCACTCTGCTACAAGTAGGAGCGATGAATGGTATAGCTGATGAAATTATAAAATATAGAATGGAAATTGTCGCTATACAAGAAATTAGATGGAAAAATAAGGGAGTAATAAATAAGGTAAACTTCTCCATATATTATTCTGGGAAAGACGATAGGCAAGGACAATGTGGAGTAGGATTTATTGTTACCATACAAATGCGTAAGGCTGTGCTGGCCTTTATGCCAGTAAGTGAAAGAATATGTACACTTAGAGTAAAAGGGAAACTCCATAATATAACCCTTGTTAATGTCTATGCACCAATCGAGGGGACAGAAGAGGTGGCAGTAGATGGTTTTTATGATGAATTGCAGTCTGTATGTGATAAAATTTCGAAACATGACATGATAATAGTACTTG
>NW_019059927.1:133016-181514 GCF_000696155.1 Zootermopsis nevadensis
CGAAATACGAGAGCTAATAGAAATCTTTATAATGAAAAACGGATATTGGCCACCAGAATATGTAGAAAGAAGAAAAGATAAGCGTTAGGAAGAAAGATCGACAGTATGATAAAACACCATCGTAGAAATAAACGTAGAAAATTTCATAAGGAGCTTAAAGAAGTAACACTAGAATACAGACCTAAGGCTGTAGCATGTAAAGAAAGTCAAGGAAATTTATTGACAGAGAACCGTGATATTGTTAATAGATGGAAAGAGCATTTTAGTTGTATCCTGACCGGAAATGTAATTGAGACAGAGCAGCCATCATATTACACTGTGGACAATTACATTGAAGATCCTACATTCGAAGAAGTACAAAAAGTAATCAAATGTCTGAAAAATGGTAAAGCACCCGGAAGTGATGGGATTACTGCTGAACTACTAAAAAAAGGGGGAGTCAAGTTATGGGAGAGAATACATAATCTGATATTGTTGATCTGGAAAGAAGAAAAGATTCCAGAAGAATGGACCCTAGGAGTAATACAACCTATACATAAAAAGGGGGATAAAATGGAGTGTACCAATTATAGAGGAATTACACTGCTGAATGTAATATATAAAATCTTGTCAAGTATTCCATATAAAAGATTGGTTGTATATGTAGAAGACATGTTAGGAGCGTATCAGTGTGGCTTTAGAGCAGATAGATCAACAATAGACCAGATATTTGTATTGAGACATATTCAAGAGAAAGCCTATGAATATAATACTGACTTACATAATTTATATGTGGACTTCAGACAAGCATTTGATAGTCTCAATAGGGACCAAATGTTAAGCGATATTCTCCTACTAGGGATACCATCTAAATACGTCAGGCTCATTAGAGCAACGTTGAAAGACTCCAAGGCAGTAGTAAGATTAGATGGTGAGCTAACTAAACCATTTAATGTCAATATGGGAGTTAGACAAGGAGATGCTCTCTCAACAATGCTTTTTAACCTGACGCTGGAAGCATCTATTCGGAAACTTGAGATCTCAGGACATATAGGCATCAAATCAATACACGTGAGTGCATATGCAGATGATCTAGCTATTATTAGCAGGAATAATGCTGCACTTGAAGAAACAGTATTAAAATTGATAGAAGAAACAGAATTAAGGGGGCTAAAAATAAATGAATTGAAAACAAAATATATGAAAGTTACAAGAGCAGCAAGAAATGTCACAAATAAATTGAGAGTAGGACATTATAATTTTGAACAGGTGCAGAATTTTAATTACCTGGGTTCACAGATTAATAATATAAATTCAATAACTAATGAAATTAAAGCATGTATTGTGAATGGTAATAGATGTTATTATGCCCATCAGAATTTAATGAAGTCTAAAATACTGGGGAGGGAACTTAAACTGAGAATCTATAAAGTTCTGATAAGACCAGTAGTCACATATGGATGTGAAGCCTGGACATTAACTAGCTTTGATGAGCAACAACTTAGAATGTAAGACTTGAGACTTAGAATATTTGAACGCAAAATATTACGAAACATCTATGGTCCAATACAGAATAGTGATGGCTCCTGGAGAATTAGGATGAATCATGAACTAGATTGTATCATACAGGGAGCAGCTATCGTGAGGCTAATCAAAAGCAAAAGGTTAGCCTGGCTTGGCCATGTTGCAAGAATGGAAGGAAACAGGGTAACTAGAAGAGTGATGGAATGGAGACCGATGGGAAGAAGGATGAGAGGGAGACCACGGAAACGATGGATAGACGACGTGGAGGAGGATGTGAGGACGATGGGAGTAAGGGGATGGAGAAGAATTGTGAATGATAGGACAGAATGGAAAATATTCATCGAACAAGCTAAGACCCACACAGGGTTATAACGCTATAAGAAGAAGGAGAAGAAGGGGTAATGACAGCAGTATGGTGCAGTAATTATTACAGAGCAATAGGAGAGCATAATAAAGAATGCTAAGTCAAAGTTTAACACATGTCTCAATGATGAACACTTGGATGGATGTGTATGAGTTACAACAACAGACATTAAACCAAATATTGAAGGATTAACTAAGTAGATGGCTTGAAGAACCCAAGGGTTCATCACCGAATTAACCAAAACCCTCCACCAGACCCTGTCTTGGGCCAACAAAATCCAGTCTGCTTCAACTCCTATCTTCCATAGATCCTGCCTGAGATTATCCTCCCATCTACGTCTCCCCAGAGGTCTCTTCCCCTCAGGCTTCCCAACCAATAACCGGTGCACACCTCTTGTCCCATCCATGCGCGCTACATGCCCAGCCCATCTCATTCTTCTTGACTTAATCACCCTGACAATACTGGGGGAGGAGTACAAATTTTTAAGCTCATCATTAGGCAGTTTTCTCCACGCCCCATCGTCTTCTCTCCTAGGCCCAAATATCCTCTTCAACACCCGATTCTCAAACACCTGCAATCTGTGTTCCTCCCTCTGAGTGAGAGACCATGTTTCACACCCATACAAAACAGGCAAAATTATTATGTATATTTTAATATTTAAGTTCTTAGAAATCAGACAGGAAGACAAAGTATTTTGAACTGAAAAGTAGCAATCATTTCCAGAAATTAGTCTCCTAATTTCCTCGTGAATATCATTTTGATTTGTTATTGTTGTTCCCAAATATTTGAACTTTGTAACCCTTTCAAAGGATTTATCAGCCACCCTAAGATAATCCTGTCTTCTGATGACGAGATACCAACATGTACTTAGTTTTTTCTGAATTTACTTCCAGCCCCACTTGTCTACTAGCCTCTAGTAAAACTTCTACGTTCCTCTTTATTGTATTTATATCGTCCCCCAATAAATTAACATCATCAGCAAATGCCAACAGCTGATGTGTCCTGTTCAATTGCAAACTCTCCTGCCTGTCTTGGACTTTCCTGATGGCGTATTCTAGCGCAAAGTTAAAGAGCAAGGGAGACAAAGCATTTCCTTGTTTTAGACCGTTCTTGATGAAGAATGTCTCAGATAAATATTTAAGTACACAAATTTTGCTACAGGTTTAATTTAAGCACATTTTTATTAGACTCTTTAGCTTCTTTGATATTAAAATTCAATGAGAATATTGTAAAACTCTTCTCTCTTAACAGAGTCATATGCTTTTTTGAAATCTATCAACAATTGATGCACGCCCCCACTGTACTCCCATTTTTCCTCCAGTATCTGACAGATGCGGAAGATCTGATCAATTGTTACGTCTGAACCCGCACTGATGATCCCCAATAATTTCATTCACATGTGAAGTTAATCTTGCCAAAAGAATGTTTGATAGAATTTTGTATGAGGTTGATAGTAGAGAAATTCACCAGTATTTTACCACACTCAGTCTTGTCCCCCGTCTTATGAATAGGGATAATTATGGATTCCTTCCATTATTGTGGCATCTCTTCCTTATTCCAAATTAAATGAATAAGCTCATGGATCTTCATATGCAACATTTTGCCAACTGCTTTAATTAAATCTGCTGGAATTTGATCAATACCTGGAGATTTATAACGTTTCAACTTTCAAATGGCTAGTTCAATTTCTGGCACTAACAGTTCAGCTGTATGTATTTTAGTCTATCTAACAACATCAGTCCCATGAACATTTACTAGCTGGTTAAAGACATTTTTCCATCTATTCAAAATTGCCATTATCATCATTTACCAAATTAGTCTGGGGTTGATATCCTTTCTTAAAGTTATTAATGCCTCTGTACAGGTCTCTGATGTTTTTTTCCTTATTATTTGTCTCAAGTTCAGCAATTTTGCCCTTCAGGTATTCCCTTTTCTTAGTCCTAAAGGTTCTACTAGCCTCACGTCTCACGTTACATAGATTATCCGCATGTGTTTTGTTTGGGTTCTGCAACCATTGAAATTTTGTATGCTTCCTTCGATCTATTAATTTTGAACATTCTTCATCAAACCACGGTTTATTTTGCTTGCTCCTGTAGTATCCTAGTTTCTCTTTTGCTGAAATGTTGATGCAGTTTCTGACATTTTCCCACTCCCTGTTAATGTCCACACTTTCATTATCCTCATTTGTCTCTAAAATTTGAAACCTATTCGAAATTTCAACTTGATATTGTTCCTTTGCCTCTCCCTCACTTAATTTTTTCAAATCAAATCTTTCTGTGTCAAAATTTTGTTTAGTTCGTCTACTTACTGAAAGCCGCTCCCTCACTTTTGCTACCACCAGATAATGATCAGTGTCGCAATCTGCTCCTCTGAATGATCTCACATCAATTACATTTGTCTGCCTTCTCTTATCTACTAAAACATGATCTATTTGATTGTGTGTGCTGCCATCTGGGGAAGTCCAAGTGTATTTATAAATATCAAGATCATTCACACACACTGAGCAAACAGCTGACCCACAACAATGAGTCAGTGTTATCTAATACCCGTCTCTTCAAAAAGCAATGCATTCGCTGTTCTATAAGTCAGAATCTGCCTCATGCCACTGTCCACAATGGCTGTGAAAGTGACAAATGTTGTCAAATTTCAGAAGTTGCTCCGTCACAGTTACCAACGTCATTGCTGCAGATTTTTCATAATTTCCTGCCCATATCACGGCAATGCAAAGTAAAACACACTGTATTACAATCAAAACATAACTGTTCATCAGTTAATTACAAATTTGTGGTGTCCAAGAAATTTAATGCAGACAAAGTGGATTTCACTCTTGGAATATAAATGTTCAATACCAGTAACTAAATAAGATAGTAACAACAAAAGATTTGTAGGACTGGCAATCTGTAATAGGAAAGTACATTTTATGAGTTGTACACAATTGTATACATTTAAGAGTGCTCCCATGTTATAGGCTATTTAATGTTAAGAAAGTGGAACTGAATTATTATCATCATCATCATGACAACAGAAGCAACAACATTTACACAACACTAATAACGAAGACATTGCATCATAAATTATAAGCAGAGATAATATACAAAACACATGCCATGCCAGATTCCTATGGAAGTTGAAGAATTTTGATTCTGTTTACCTACGGGTAGATTTGCATCTATAGGCGAAGCTTTTCTGGCAAGAACTCATTACGTACTACAAGAAGCAATGTACGAATCACAACGAAGTCATGCACATAAAAGTTACACTTCATGCCTAAAAGCAGACTAGAAAACCAAGTTTCACAGTGACACTAAATCAAAATTAAAATTCACCTGCCAGCAAAGAACACAGTAAAAAACTTCAATTTATCAATTACCTTACATTATTCAAGCAACCTTTATAACCATTGATCAACTGTTTTACAATGTCCATTAACCAAAACTCAAATAGTCTCCCAAAAAGGTGTACATGCACCAGAAACTTTGGTGGCTGTTTGTCAGTCAGTTGCTCACCACCATCAACTGCTTCATATCTAATGGTGGTTATTTTGAACACCTACATTAGATTTGCTAACTCACAAAGTGCCAATGTTGGCATAAGTAATGATTTAATTTATTAACCCGTCTTTACTTCATTCGTTGAATGTGTGTACATCTTTTTGGGGCACTCTGTACAGTTACATACAGCTTTGTTGTGACTGGGCGAGATCAGTGAGGGTCTTGGCAACGAGCGACGCCTTTCATGATTTGTATATACTTGTACAGGTAACTACACTACCACTGGGTCAAGATGTGAGGGCACCCTAGCTGCACCCCTCCTGGGTTATGCAACATGCAGCAAGGCCAATACATGGACACTGCAAAGCACACTCACTCACTCACTCTGAAGTGCAGGAAATTCTTTGAAAGGTAGATTGATTATTCGGCTTGTCAGAGAATAGGCCACTTTCTTTATGGAATTCGAAGGTTCATCACCGTATTCACAGAGGCCCACCACCAGACTGTGTCCTGAGCTAGCTACATCCAGTTCACTCCATCGATTCCTATCTCCCTAAAGTCCATCTTATCGTTTTCCTCCAACCTATTCCTAGGTCTTTCCAGCAGTCTCCTCCCTTCAGGCCTCCAAACTAATGCCCTGTAAAGACCCTCCCCTTCCCCCAAATGTGCTGCATGTCCCACCCACCTCAAACTCCTCGCTTTAATCACCTTAACAATATCAGGTGAGGAGTACAGGCTGTGAAGCTCATCATTTTGCAATTTTCTCAATGATCTGTCTCCCTCCCTTTTAGGTCCAAATATTCTCCTCAACATTCTGTTCTCAAAGGCACGTAATCTATGTTCCTCCCTCAATGTGAGAGACCAAGTTTCACACCCATAC
Organism: Zootermopsis nevadensis; assembly: GCF_000696155.1. The sequence continues at coordinate 139,255 of NW_019059927.1, forward strand.
AGCACAACTGGAAAAATCCCACTTTTGTATATTTTAATCTTTAGTTTCTTGATATGAGACGGGAGGACAAAGGATTTTGGACTGAATAATAGCAAGCATTTGCGTAATTTAATCTGCTCTTGATTTCATCATGAATGTCATTCTGACTTGTTAATGTCAGAACCAAGTACTTGAATTTTTTCACATTTTCGAAGGATTCATTAGCTATCCTTATGTTCTGGTTCTGTCCTGAATTCTAATGCCAAGACATGATCACATACTTAATTTATGTAAGTATGTGATTATTATGTACATATATACTCTGCATTTATTTCTAGACCAACATCCCCACTAGTTCTTAAGAGTGTTTCTGTGTTTGCTTTTATAGTATTTATATCATCGCCCAACAGATTAATATCATCAACATAGGCTAAAAGCTGATGCGTCCCATTCAATTAGAAATCACCCTGATTTTTTATCTTTCCTGGTGGCATATTCCAAGGCAGTGGTGATAAAGATCTCCATTTCAGGCCATTCTGAATAGGATATATATCGGACAAATGTTTACCTACACGAATTTTGCTGGAGGTTTAGTTTTAAAACACTTTAATTAGCCTGACTACCTTCTAAGGTACACCAGATTCAAGCAAAATATTGTAAAGAGCTCCTCTTGTAACTGAGTCATAGGCTTTCTTGAGGTCTGTAAATAGTTGATGGACTGTCCCATTGTACTCCCACTTTTTCTCTAGTAACTAACTAGATGGGTTATGGAACCCGAAGGTTCATCACCAAATTCACCAAAGCCCTCCACCGGACCCTGTCCTTGGCCAGCAAAATCCAATCGCCACTTTTTCTCTAGTATGTGGAGAATGTAGAAAATCTGATCAGTTTTAGATCTATTACAAGATGATGGTCCCCAATAATTTCATTTGCATATGGAGTCAACCTCACCAGAAGAACGTTCGATACAATTCTGTAGGCAGATGATAACAGGGAGATTCCTCAATAATTATTAGAAACACTCCTAACACCCTTATGAACTGGTACAATAATAGATTCCATCCACTGCTGTGGCATTTCCTCCTTATTCCATGTAGAGAAAATAAGTATGTGTACCTCATAACGATTCAAAGTACACTGCAAACAAAATATATTTGTGATCTTACATAACTAACATTACATCATGCACTGTCTACCATCTTCAGCTGTTCATTCCTCAAAATCATGAAACTCAACAGTTAATCACTACAATAAAATCCCACCATCAAGTTTTATTCCAAATAAGCTCCACCCATTTTACACGACTAAAACTGATTTCCAATATTTATTTCAATACCTCATTCATCCTTCATCCACTGCCTACCACAAGATTCATCATTCCTTTATACATAAGTTAAAAAATAGTGCATTCATTCTGTAGTTAGTATATTTATACTAAATCAAAATAATCTACATCATCTTATTTCTAGACACAGTAAAACCAATCAGACCAACAAACTGAATGAAATGGGAGTCCATCATGTAAATACACCTGGTCCAAAGTTTTTAAGAACATGCAATAATTTATATGGGAGCTCAAAAATGCTCTATTTCAGATCATTTTTGTAGTCATATGAAATTATACTTTTAGAGATGTTTACTACTTCAACTTGAATTTCAATTTTTCTTTTAGACAAATAGATCAAAATTTCTAACCTTACAAATTATAATTCTGCACATTTTAATATTAAGTTATTTGGAAAGAAAACATGAAAATAAAAGTGTTCCTACACCAATATTAAAAATATTATCCTGAGTTTATTGTGCTTCTAATGTCATTCTGATCCTGACTTTCATGTGTAGTTATTCCTAGTAATTATAACACAATTCTGAACATTGGCCATCACATGATGTATGAGGAAATTAAAAAACTAAGGGCAATATTGTAATATTTATTTGTATGACTGGAAACACTGCTGAGGCCTGGTCATGTTCTATTTGTGGGTAGATGTCCTTACTTGCCTACATCAACAATACTGGTTGCACTGCTTTCACACATTTCAATGCACTCATACACACTTTACTGTAGCAAACTGTCAATGGATATCTGCCCCTTTCATTCCTTCAGACACATAAAAAACACAGTCTTGCATATTGCTGGTCCTTGGTGCAATCATCTAGTGGAGCAGTAATCTTTACAACACACTCACTTGGCACAAACACACTGCAACTGAACCTCTCACATGGAAATCTGGCCTTCAATTACAGCATGACCATGTGTCAGCAGTGTTGCCACTAATTCAATGAAAATATACTAAAATTGCACATACTTTTCCTCCTTCATATACTGAAGTTGAAGGGCACTTTGAGACATGTCTCTACTGCCATATTCAGATGACTGATTGTCATTACACAGTTCAGCAGATTCCATCACAAGAAGCTAATAATTACTCAGCTAGACAAATTCCCCAGCTTTTATGCAACCTAAAGCTTCATTACCCTGTTTAAAAGAGGTTAACATTGGTTATTATGTGATTAATTAATCCAGTCCAGATATTCCCACACTGTTTCCTTGAAGTTAATTTTTAATAAACTCTCAATCTACGTGTAGGTTTTCCAACTGATCTCCTCCCTTCAGGCTTTCCAACCCAAATTTTTCTTCTCTCCCATTAGTGCTACATTCCCAACCCATCTCATTCACATTATATTCGGTGAAAAGTGCACGTTATTAAACTCCAAATTATGCATTTTCTCCACCCTCCCATCATGACATCCCTTTTAGGTCGAAAAACCCCATCACCCTGATCTCAAACACAAACTGTGTTCATCCCTCATTGTGACACCCAAAGTTTCACACCCACACAAACCAAGAAGTAAAAGTTTTTAGACATAGACAGAGAGGCCATACTCTTAAACTGAATGCTAGCAACATTCCTCAAAGTAAGACTGCTCTTAATTTTTCCACAAATGCAATTTATTACTTTTGTTCCCAGGTACTTTACCTTTGCCACATTATTTTCTTAAAGTAGTGACTTGTACCGAATCTTTGCACTAATCTAGCATGCTATCCTGTAGATCACTAATTTAGCTCTGTGACTGCTACTTTATTTCAATTTGGCTCTCTCCTTTAATTTTACAATATTTAAGTAGTGCTAGAATCAGTGAGCCTTACAAATTAATTTATACTGTAATTCTCCCTATACAAATACAGCAGCTCATCACTTAAAAGTCTTCATTTTGTGCTGACCGATTTCCAGTTAGAAGTTTAAAAGCATGATTTGAGGTTCTCATGGCAGCAAATTTGAAGATGCCTGTCTTCTGGGTTGTTGCGCCGTGTATACATACTCCGTCGTCAAGGTGATTAGGACACAAGTACCTCTGAACCATCTACCAGACTACAAGACGCTGCAACCCAGAAGATAGCCATTTACATAGGTGTTTAAAGTATTTTCCTGTCTGTCTGTCTTTTCACTGAAATCATGCAACAGTTTACATTACAATGTAGAAAACTAATCAATTTAATCAATCTATAGTCCCACCACGCACAAAAAACTCATTAAGATCATGCACATTTCTGTATCACCACGCCTGCACTGCTACAGATAACATCTCATCAGTAACAAACCTTACTTTAACTGGTACAATCCAAATTTGCATGATAGAACTCACCTATATACAAATTTTACTTACCTATAATTACCAGGCTATACCCACTTTGTTAACCCTTGTAACCTGACCCTGACCAACAAACTATATCAGTTCTCAAGTTCACTTACACAGTCTCTTAGGGCATGTGATAGAAACCGCTTTAAAAATGGGCAGACAGATGTCTAAAACTTTGTATGCAAAAATAAAGATTTCACAGTATGAAAGAACTTCATCCATGCAAGCACTTCTCCAACCTTCAAAACAGGACTGTAACAGCAACAGAATTGCTTCCTGAAAACAGAAATAAAAAGTGGGGGGAAAGTATCACAGGACGAGCTGACAACCAAATTTTGTTTAGCGATCCAGATACACACTCACATGAATTATGTATGCAGTCTTCTTTTATAACGCATACAAGTTAAAAAAATATTTCACAAAGCGCAACTTTCATGTCTGTTGATATCTTAGTTTACAACATCAAGGAGGATATTTCACCTCTGTGGAAATGTTACTGCTAACGTACAATCTGGGGTTAATTTTTTTAATCAGTAGTATAATGGCATTTGGTTTCGGCCTTATACTGCATCTTGTTTTGCTGGTGATTATTCATTAATCACAAATATATAAATTATAACTCTTATAGAAATGTAAGCCACAAAGAAAAATGTAAGCAAAAATATCTAAATTAAAATATTGTGCTTGAGAAGGTTGGTCTGCTGCTACACATTCAGTCCAGATATTTTGAATACACTACCATACACTTTTTGAAGCAGAACTTCACCAGCACAACAGCGCCATAACAGTCCAGCCTTACAGGCAATTCTTGGAAGCTAATTCAGAAATAAGAAATCCCTTCTTCAAGATTCAGCTTATACTCAAAAAGCCATTAACACCAGGTTGTACTCAGGCTTTTGATTTGGATAACTGATGGTACACAATAAATATCACAGCATAATCCAAACCATTAACAAGGGATTTGTAAACAGATCAGTTGTTACTGAATTTCTGTAATCCATGGGATTTTAAAATTTGAAAATAAAGCACTGTATATTCAGGAAGTTATAATAATTTCATGGGGTAATGATAAATTTGACACATGTATATATAATTTCATCCATTTCAAATTATTAAATTTCCCAGAAATGCCAAGTGAAAGTCTCAGACTAGTAGAATGAGAAATTCTTTCTTACGCCTCTTGCCAAGGCCTGGTTTGGAAATGACACAGAAGTGAGAAATTAAAACATTTCCTCAAAGTTTTATAAGAACACATTTATATTATTTCCATGATCACAACATATATGCTACTAACAAATTGGGTAACAAGCAGTGTAGAATACATGGACTAAGAACCAAGATGTTTTGGTATGACATCAAAATACAGAAAAATGACATGGTTTTTGTACAAGCTGACTGCATGATCAGAGATATAGCATGTAATCAAGCCACCTCCATACTCAATGATAAATGCTACTTGTCTACTAGCAAATTTGTTTCATGCTACATGAGCAGAAATATTTAACCTCATTCCATCTAATTTTACTTGAAATACCACATTGATTGCATGTACAGCTCCTAGTTCCACAGCATGTACAGGGCATTTCACTTTGCGTTTGCAACAAATCATAATATACGTGCTTACCCCAACAAAAATATTAGCATTTCAAATGTTCTTTGTTCGCGAAACGTGAAATACCTTGTATTTGGCAGTGCTAAAGAGAGAACCAAAACATCTCTCACAGCGTGGAGCTTGTCTTGATATGGATACAGGTAGCAACAAGTCACAGATACCCTGGGAACTAACGGAGCTCTCTCCAACACAAAGAAGTGAAATGGACGGTTCCCACTGTATGTTGCTATTACAGTTTATAAGGCAAACTGTCAATATGTTAGGTATTGTATGAGCAATAATCTCAATATGAGATTCCTTTAAAATAAAGAATACCATATCTACTTTACATCATAACAAATGCACAAAAAGATTACGTAGGAATTACTAGATTAAATATTTTCCACTTTATATATATAATTCAGAACCAAAATGTCTCAGAAGGGCATTATAATATTACTCAAGTTCCTTTTTAAAGGTTTTCCACAACACGTCCACTTTACATTAATGAAAGATCGATTACTTGCCTCGTCTAAGTGAACACGAGTAGACATGGTACTGGCACACGAGATACATCAGGGTATTCTTGCAATGTTGCAGGGTCCTGCACAAGCATAACCAATGTGGCAACACGTAGGTAGCGTCGATAAACTACTGCCGTCCCCCATCTCCAAGGCCAAAATACAATTTCTGATACCAGCAGGTTGTTTCCCTTGCATCACAGTGTTTTGAAAAGTGACATAAAATCATGTAATTCAACTACAAAGGATTCACTGCACACATATAATAATTACACTGATTGCGTGTGTCTCCTGGCCACCAGGTTCTTTCAAACCGTATGACTCTCCTCAATTTATACATTCTCACAGCTGAAATTTAAAGCAAATTAAAAGTAAATGGAGGGTGAATTTGTACGGTTAACAATAAGTAGTAAGGCAACTCAATTTCAGTAGGCCCCAGCTGGCTGACTCGCTATGCAAAGTACGAATCCTAATGTTGGTAACCAAATAAACTATAGTGTCCTTGAAATTATGCAGAAATTTAACCAATGATAACAATATAAAATCATGCATACAAAGAAAACTGTTTACACTTTGAAGGACACTAATGCCAAATGCGTTTCGACCTCTAGAGGTCATCAGCAGTATATATTATCAGTGTTTGCCTGTTATTGGCTTCTTGCTGTTGGCAAACACGTAAATAAATTAATTGAATTAATTGAATTGAATTGAAAAACAAGTTAATTCATACAATCTTTTTCAGAAGATTATGGTTTTTAACACGGTATGCAAGGTTCTAAGATTACTGACGCCAATGATAACAATGCTCGACAACCAGGCCTCAAAGCACTTAACAGTACACTGATGGCAGCTCTGTGCAGAAACCTGTCATTTCAAGCAATCAGGGAGTATTTTTAGATACAGAAGGATTAAATTTACTTTCAACTATTGACAATAAACAACAAGTCATTAAAGAACTGGCCAGCTTTAGATCAACATAAAATATAAACATTAAAATAGATCAAACAACGTGACTACCTAACAATGTAATACTGTGACAAGTATTAGCTGATAAGACTGTACATGTTGCATTTAAGGTTTTTATATAGAGCAAATTTTTCTGAATGTTTAGCCATATAAAAAAATCTTTGACTTCATCCAGCATATTAGCCATAGTGTACAATGACTTCTTCAAAAAATGTAACTGTAAAACAATCTTAGATAAAAAGTATTTAAATGTATACAGTATAAAACATTCAACATAACTGGTCACATATACGTAAAGTTTCATCGTTTCAGTGCATGGAAGTTCTGTCAGACGCACCTTCAGCACACGACACGGCCCACAAAATTCATACAACTTCCTTTGAGTCTGTAAAACACACCACAATGATAGAACAAAGCCAAGTTTTCAGCCTCAGTTACCCTGTGCAAATTTTTTTTATTGTTTTTACGGTAAAATCACCATGACAGGATGGAAACAAAACACACTGTCAACATAAACATCTCTTGAGACAGAACTGCTATCAAGAGGGACATATCAAATCAAAATATACCACCATATTAATTTAGGCATATTAAGTGTGAAATATATAAATTTTAGAATACAGCAAACACCAGGTTACAAACACATCTCACTGTACTGTTCAACTTGCACTCTCCTTTCCAACATCGCATGTTCACTAACATGAAAATTAACGTGGTAGAATATCACAAAATCTGACAAACATGCAAATAGAAGTTCAAAGTCATTATTCTTGAAAGCTGTGCTTTGATTTTTAAAAAATATTGTACATTTTTCCATTGCACTTTTGTCATACGTTGCAATATGCAGAGTTTCTTACAGACTGATAATAATAATTCGCACATCGGTGTCACAGAGATATTTGTAACACTTCAATCTCAAAGCACATCATCGATTTGGACTGTCTTCTGGGTTGCAACACTGTGATCTTGTAGGTAATCAGTAATTCGCTACAATAATAATGTCATGACCCAGAAGACCACACTCCATATTTTGACCAACATGACAACCTTAAATCTGAACACACCATCAATGATGATCCTACACCAGTTATTGGTTTAAGAATTCTCAAATTTGGAAGTGAAATTCTAAGATTATATCATTCATAAATTTACATATCTGAATATCGCAAAAATTTCACAACAACTGTGCAACTTTATCAGATCCATTCACAATCTTGTAAGTGCTCAGACACGACGATGTAACTTCACTCAGCAAATTCATTACTTCTCCTCTACTCTCACAAATATACGCACACGTATGGTAATAGAAATTGACTGAAGTGGAAGAAAGTTTCTCTTATACCTAATAGAACTTAGTCAACATTTGTGATGTACTTTTTTAACAACAGTTTCAATATAACATTAACCTTCGCTCTACTTGTAACTCAGATTTCTCTTGCTTAAACACGTTTTGTAAAGACAACTCCACTCTAATGTGTTATATTTTCATACATAGTTCTACAGAATTATGTAAGTTAGCTTTTTTTTTCTTTTTCTACTGAATTTTTTTTTTTTGGAGATTTAAAACCCTCTTATCAGTGAAAGCCAATAATATTTCAGGGCTAAAGCGAAGACAATTAAAAAAAAAACACCCGACGGGACTGAAATAAACATATCCAGTCACCACCTACCTCACCCCCACCTTTCTTTCTTCTAAAGTCCTGAGTAGGAGGCACCTACAATATTTCATTTTAAATTAAGCTGCCAAACTTGATAATATAAAATGCTTACATAAGAACACTAAGTACAAACACTAATTGTTCATATGTGGTACGGCAATTTTCTGCAGGGCTAAGCCATAGTCTATCATACAAGAAACATTTCAAAAACCAAAACAGAAATCTTTAATCTGTTATTAAAATTGAAGGATTAAAAGATGCAATGACCTCCCCGTGTCATATTTGAGCACTGGTACCTTTCTTGCTATGAAGAAGTATGCTAATGACAACAGCCATAGCAAAGAAGTGCATAAGCGGTGCATACAGATAGATATCGGAAAACAGATCAGTATGTTCACCTGACATCAGGCCTAAATTTAAAATGTAAACACAATGCTTGGCAAAATCCTGAACTGTGCCTCACATACAAAATGTCCCATGAAACATTTGCCAAACCTCGGTGGATCTTCACTGCTTATATATAGTGAAAAATGAATCAAGGGTAAAAACTGTAGACATTACAAATTTATCTGATAAATATATTCTCACTGTCTTTCTGCCTTTGTGTCCCCCACCACCCCCTTAGAGCATTTGCACACACAATGTGGTTAATGACCTACAAATTGGACCATTTATTCTCGAGGGATTTTTAAAACAGCATTCTACTATCTGCATTTCGTACAGGATCTGCTACCACTTCTTTAGGGAGCCATTCATCTCCATGCCAGATTAAACAAGCAACTGTAACACATTACTTCATTTTGGTCTGCAAGTCATACAGGAATTGAATCAGCGCTACAGAAACATGTGGACTGGCCACAGAGATCAGAGTGCCTGGCCACCCCATTTGCAAAAAAACCGGAGGCAACAGACAAACTCTTGCAAAGCATCACACACTGTGCTGCTCCCACATGGAAGAAAATGTGCAATTTTAAAACCAGCTCACACGTGCACAGCCATTTCAGACAGAAAATCACCTAAACACATACTTTCCACCTTAAAGGATATTAAACATAAGCAGTATACAACTTACAATTCCTATGTACCTTATTAATTCATTAAATTAAAATAACTTCAATCAATCTGTGTTTTTCGTTTCAAGCCATGTCGCTAAACCATTTTTTACTCAAAATAAGCCAATGAATAACCATCAAAGTTTGGCAGACATTTCATCGACACTCTGTATATTACATATCAAAGCTGCTTGAATGAGACAAGAGAGCTCTAGAAAATATGAAACTTTATCATAATATTTGCGCTGTTAAAGAGCTACATATTTTTGCTAGTAAAAACAAAGCTGCTGAACTAAGGTCACAGGTCCATGATGAAGCCATTACAGTCATGATCCCTATTTTGTTTCCAACATCAATGGTCACTGATTCAAGAGTCAGGTACATGGCAGGTTTGTATCAGTCACACACAATACTATTTTGATTATGATTCTTGGACTGAAAATAAAGAACACCAAATAAATCTATCAAGTCTAATTTGTTTGGCTGACATCTACTACCATTTAATTTGTAAGTACAGTTTAGTTCAAAGTAAAAACCACATAAAATATAAGACAGAATACTTGATACCTCCAACCAAAAGCAGGATCAAAATCTGCTACCGTAGCAAATAGTGGACTGAGAGTCTAGCTTTATGTCTACCTCCTTATGAAGACATCACTGTTTCCAAAATAAACAATACAAACTGCACATGTTAAAATATCAACAAATGTGACTACCTGGCATGTTTGTAACTTAATTGGAAGGAATTTTTGTAACTAAGAATTAATGCATGCCAAACTTAAGACAGTATCTCCTAATGCCATGTGCTGTTGAACTCACTCCTTCATTTTTTAAATGTAGAATAAACATTACTGCTATTTATAGACAGGATACATAAAAGGCAGAAATATATGACAAATACACTAATTAAAAATATGAAAGCATTATATAGAAAAGAACGTGGCCATTCTGAAATGGATATCAATATGACTTGAAAATGTACCTGCACATATCAGAAATGTAATGAATTAGCTTAAAATAATGTTAAGTTCCTGTAAAGAAGAATAACAAAGAGAAAAATATTTGCTTACAGTTCTACATCCAGTTGTGTATTACTATGAAACCCAAATGGCAGTGCAGAGGACGTGTGTTCAGCAAGTACACATTTTAAGCCCTGGCTGTGGTAATAGCCAAAATCTGTGTCAGTAAATCAAAACAGTCTTTTGCCCCTTCCTTTCTGGTTCAATGCAAAAATAGTCATTCCCTCACATCAACCACCATAGACACAGAGTCATTAAATAACCTATAAAGCAAAACCAATCACTAATTAGTTGCACTAACCATTCACGCTTTCAAACATAAACTGACAGACTACACATTCATCTACATAAAACTTTATTTTTAAAATTAATGGCCGCATGCAACAAAAATGTTTCTATACTTGTGTCCTAGAAAATTCAGAATGGCTTGTTATCTATCTAGTAGTTTACTTGGCAGGTGAGTTTGATACAGAAACACTTGAAATATCAACGTTCCAAAAACTTGCGGAATTAACCAACAAACAGATTTACTTCATACCTGGATGACAGACATATATGTAACAAGTTACGCAAGACACGCCTGGCAAACATTATGAATTCTACAGTAACATAGTAAAACTTAATGAAACTTTGTGATAAGACTGCACTTCAAAATGTTAATATATATCCAGAAAAACCATAGTCAATACATTATATAATCTGGCTTTGTGATTTAATTTAACCAAGAAATAATGACTGATGTAAATGGAATTTACTGTATATAAACACACAAATGTAAAAATAATTCAATTTATATAAACAAATATAAATAGCTATATAAACCGATCACTTGTAACAAATCAGGAGAGGAAAGCCGTAACATTGCACACAGTCATATTAAAAGCTTATAATGCATTACCAACCACATGTCAATATTCTGTGATGAGAGTTCAAAGTCCACAAAGAAAGTAAGTGCCATACTCTCATTTAAACACCACTTAAAATTGTAAACACTTATATCAACTGGTGAAACTGTCAATAAACATTAATAAACAAGTCATCAAGTTAAGTGTTTAACTTAAAACATTTAACTTAATAATACCACCATTAACTGGAACAAAAGTGGTATTATATCACACGATCACAAATATCTCTCTCACCCAGTAAAGAATCTTCCCTGAACATTTAATAATTCTACTGCCATGAACTTCAATACTTCATCACAGTAATCACAATATCCCACCACTGGACACTAACCTGAGCCACTTAATTTCAGATCACATCCTCTTCATATCCATTCTAACACAACCCTCCCATCTCTGCCTTTATCTGCCACTCTGTTTTTTTCCATGACACATTAAAAACATTGAATGGAACTAATTTCAGGCATTTATGTTCAAATCATACTTTTCATATAAAATGTTAGGGGAATTCAAAAAGCAAGAGCAGTAATGGAACATTTTCTTCATAAGATTGCCAATACTTTTGAGGCTTAGTCACAGAGAAGTTCAAGAAACAACAAAGACAAGAGTGTGGTTCAGTTGTGGTCCATCTGTACAAACCAAGTGCAATGTAAAGGTTGTTGCTGCACTAGAGGTTTGAACCAAAGATGTGCAGCATTAATGATGACAAGTACTACAGCAATTTCCCCAACAGTTCTCAAGAATAACTGCTTCAGCACGCTACATGCTTCATTCATTTGTAGATATGGAAAGCCATCCTTGCCTATCTGCATCAACAACACTGGTTTGGCAAACAGTTTTGTCCATATCTGTAATCTTTATGTCATGCTCACTCAGGGCAGACTACAAATGAACCACACTCACAGCATGTCACCATTTGACCTTGAGCTGTAGCATGCCCAGGCCTCAGCAGTGCTGCCAATCAAAATACATAAATATCCCAATAATGCCCTTACTTTATGGATCTCCTTTGTCCTATTAACAAAATCACATGAAAATGAGGACAAGATGATGGTAAAAACAGTTCAACGAATAAAATAAAAAAGAACAAAGTAATAAACAAATAAATATAGTTAACAGCATATAAATATTTTTACAAAATATCCACTAGAACAAAATTAAAAGTTTTACTGAAGCAACCCTGTTATCTGAATTTAAATTTATTACAGAAGAAATGAAGACAGACGATTCGTCTTTTGGTTATAACATGCCAAACAACGTTTACCACCGACAACATTTCGAAACAAATAGCGATCTTCAAGACACATTCACACATATCATTTACTGCCTTTTCTAACTTCCCTGTAACTTTCAGATCAGTTCATTCAAATACAACTTACACCAATATATTTTTACTATGATAGATACGGCAGTAGCCACATGAATTTGCTGAGTTCTACAACATCAGTCCTGGCAATGGATCAACGAGACTGATGGTCAAACAATGGAAGCATAATAATCAGCAGAAACTGCAGAGGATCTTAGAGTGAGCATTACTCAATTATATTAACATAAAATGAAACTGTGATGACTTCAACAGGATGGCAAGAGAAAATTTAGAGGCATTAAAATTGACACAACACACCTCTTACTGGAAATCATAACAAATGACTTCTTGAAATATGATTACAGTACAACTGATAATCTAGCAAGCTATCAAATTGTTTCAAACAAAACACTGACAGCTACCAAAGATTTTCATTCAAGTAACATTAACTATGCAGGGTCTCTGTTTATAGCCCAAACAATACAAAAGTAATTCCCTTTCAGTGGACATTTTTACGAACATATGAAACTGGCTTCACAATTTAACCCCACAAGAAAACTGGTTTATACATCCATAATGCATATGCTATTAACACATGATACCCAGTGAACATCAATTCTTCAGTAACAAAGTTCACTATCTGGATGAAATATCATCAAACAGAAGTCTAATGAATACAATGTCAAACACTTCAGTCAGGTTTTGAATAAACAGCTCACAACTCAGAATTCTACAGTATATTAAAACATCAGTATGTATTACCTACCCTTTTACATTCACATGCCACCTATTTGAAGCTTGATGTTTCTCACACATTATGATAAGTCAGTCAAAACTGAACTTCTCTGCACAATTAAATATAAAATATAACAACTGCAGGTGTACATAACAATGTTTCTGAGAAAAGTTAATGAAATCTGTTGCTAAGACTCAGAACTGACAGTTCCAAATGTGGTATAAAGATCTGATGAATATTTAAGGTGAGTAGTAGTAAATTTTCAGTCTAACTGAAAGCCATCTGGTTATCCAGATTCTGAGATAGAATTGTAATTATCAAAAGAGGCTGGATACAACATGGCAAGTGAATATGGTGATCTGTGAACGCTATCTGCCAGCCCATGTGTCAATTCATGAAAAATGCTCTAGTCCACACATGAAACTACAGTTAAGTACCAAAAAGAATGCATGTTTGGCACAAATGTAACGGCAGATCAAAACAACAAGTTCCAAGGAAGCTGGGTCTGCAAATCCATCCTTTCTCAGTTAAAACCCTGTTTCACCTTCTGAAATTTCTAAGGTAGTGTCATACTTTTATTGCTTCCATTTTTCCCTCTGACTGACGCCGGAGGCAGGCATGCCAACAAGGCAACACCACACAGTCATGAACTTTGTAACACAAATCAGTATCAGCAGCTCCTGGGCTGGACTCCATAAACTGCATTTGTTTCAACTCTTTGGAACAAAATGCCCCTCTAAATAATATTTAAAAATTATGTTCCTACCTCAAAGAAAACATGTCAATTAAAAAGATCAATTGATTTATGTTGTTTACAGAAATAATCGCTGTTTATTCTGAGAATCACTCAAAATCCATAAATAGATTGTGGGAAAAATAACAGTTATTAAATTTTGAAATAGGTGACACATACAGAAAAACAGCTTTAATGGTAGACATGCACCTCATTCATGACATCAATAAGGACAACAGGAGATTGTGGAAGACATCCAGGACACTTGCTACTTGAGAGACAAAATTCCCAGAAATAGTGAATCCTACAAAAAAAACCCAAGAAGTCTTATGAGATTATTTCTAAGATAGTGTAGTTGCGTCATATTGTGATTTATTAAATTAAAATTAAATTATTTGGTTATTCCGTCAAATCACAATTATTTAAAATAAGATAATTAAAATAATTAAAATATCATTCTGTGTTCCACATCGAATAATCAAATAATCGATTCCAATTCCAATTGTAAATTGATTATTCGATATGGAACACAGAATGATATTTTAATTATTTTAATTATCTTATTTTAAATACATTGTGATTTGACGGAATAACCAAATAATTTAATTTTAATGAGATTATTTCTGTATGTGATTAAGAGTATTTTCATGACATACACTATCTTGGCCATGTTAAGTTTGTCCCTCACCACCACGGCATGTCCTCAGGTTACACACTCAAGAGAAAGTCTATAGTTGCGGCAGGCAGCTGTGATTACTCTGAATAATCAGTCACAGACTGCAGATAAGGAATGATCCTCCAGCTTGGTGGATAGGTGGGGATTAACAGCTTCCAACTAACAGAAGTTCACATGTTACAAATGTAAAACAGGGCCTTTTATATGAACAGATCCACTGAAATAACATAAGCAATGAAAAATGGACATGAAGTTTGGGACCTGGAATGTCGAGTCTCTATAGGTCAGCAGAATGTAAGTTAAATTTAGTAGAAATACATAAGTCAGATGAAACTATATCAGCAGATAATTATGTATTTTTCTACAGAAATGAGAATGCTGATCTTCACATAGGAATAGGCTTCTCCATACACAAAGGAACCATATCCTAAGTTAAGAGGTACAGCTTTGTTACTCATAGAATGTCATATATAATATTAAGAGACTGTTGATGTTATATTTTTGTTCTGCATGTGCATACACTGTTTGGAAGTTGTAAGACATTGAGAAAGGCTACTGGTGAGACAACAAGCAATCCAAATATTTAATATGCAGAGATTTCATCTCAAGAACCTGAACGAAGAAGTATTTACGAAAAACACTTTCTGGTCAAAATCTCAAACAGGTACGCAGTTTCAGAAAACTTTAATCATAATGTGGACATCAAATGGCCTTGGGAGAATATCAGACAGAATATAGACATTTCTGTGAAAGTGAGACACAGTTACGACTTAAAGTGACGTAAACCATGATTTGGCAAAAGATGTTCAAACTTGTAAGCCAATGAATGGTGATATATGGAAAAAGAAAGACGCAAAGGTGGTAGACTTTTCATGACAAAAATTAATATGTGAAGACCAACAATAATCAGAGACCTGTACAGAGGCATAAATTAATACCAGAAGGGTTACCAACCTAGGACTCGGTAAAAGATAAAAATTGTGGTCTGCGTACAAATTTCCATATCATTATTAGCTTCTAAAGAAAGCATGTGCTCCAATTGGTTAAACAGCTCCTTAATTACTTACACTATCTATCCATATAATTCAACTGTTCAAACAGTCAACACAGGCCTCAGATAGGTAGATACCTTCCAATAACATGTTTGACTGGACTGGTAACATTATAAATGCCTTAAGGGTAATGTATGAAGTATTGCCAACCTGCCAATGTGAAAATGCATATAATTCCAAATTTTCCCCTCTCATTTTATTCACCTTCAAAATTCTGGCTTTTCCCAATATCCCACATCTGCACTTACTACAAAATTACCACTCTATGGACGTCAGAAATTTTGTAAAGGAAAAGAGGGCTGCAATTTGGAAAAGAGGCTTTTCCAGACCCAAATTCATGAACTTTCTTTTTTGTTTTGTTGTGTATACATCACCCTACATTCGTGCCAGACCTTGAGTTACACCCTTATATTAACAATGACTTGAACAAAGTAATCTCAAAACACATTCTAGAAGAGTGTGGTTCACTCAAGTACAGAAGAAAATCAACACTCAACCATTATCACAACACCATCAAGTTTCAATGAAGAACCCAATTTCACAGAAAGGAAAGGGGCGGGGTTCAGTGACCTGCACCAAGTTCAACAGGACGAAACTTTAGGAGGCAGCTTTATAAAAAAGCATTTCATCATTCTGATAAGGTGCTAACGACGTCATCAACCACAAGGCCAAAAACAAGCAAGAGATAATACAGTGCATATGAACTGAACACTAACAAAGAATATAACATGGACTGGAAACCTAACCTGATGCACTTCTGATTGAAGCTTTCCTATAACATCCAGTGAATAAATGAACCAAGATTCATTTTCATTTCTTCACTGGTTAGGTTAGGTTTAATTTGGTTTGGTTAGGTTAGTTATCAGCAGTTTTACCACAAAATTAATAATAATAATAATAATTATACTACAGGTGCAAGCTACCCTGTTGGTCCGCATAATTTCTTACTGAAACGGGGAAGGTAAATAAAATTATTTCTGATCCATGAACAAACACATGAATATTTGAGTAAAGATACATGAAGAAATTTCTGTGCTCACCCAGTAAAAAATACAGGTGATAAAAATTGAATGCAATTACGCTGAATTTCATGATATGGCTGACTGATGACGTACTACCACTGACTTCCACTTCTTTGTCATAGCATAACAATTCCTATCACTGTAAGTGTAACTATATCAATGTGATACCACATGCAACATCCATGGAAGTACACATCAATTCAGACATTCAATCAACTACTCAGCATTCACACTATCCATCATACAAATCCACATTTGCCCAAGTAAAATAGGGAGGGGTGGAGGGGGGGAGAAAAACCGCATTTGCATGCACACTTGCACTCACAGACATCAATTTTTTCTTGTTCCTGTGCTGTTTCCACCCTTTTCTTTATGTTTGCTGTGGAAAGAAAGCATATTATCAAAAACCACCGAAGCTTATGTCCATCCGATCCTGCTTTATTCGATCAAGCATGTGATTTGGAAGGTAGCTGGGCTGTGGGTATGTGCTGTTTGAGTAAGGAGACGTATAAGGGTAATTGGGACTAGGCATATGAAGACTATGAGTCGGCGTGTATGGGAAACCGCTTGCAGGGGAGCTGCTGTATGACGCTCCATGAGGGTACTGGCCATATGGGTATGGGAGAGAATTCATACTTCCCATTGGATTAGTGAGACTGACAGGAGACGTGAGGGACCCCATAGAGCTTCCCATACCACATGCCCGTTCCATGATCCCACCACTCATGCCACTCCCAAACATCGCGTTTGTTCCTCCCATCATGTGACTACCCATGGGATGGGAAGCACCCATCAGATTGGAGTATGAGTTCACATTTGAGTTCATAGAAGCATAATTGGAAGCTAGACTACTGACAGAGAAGGAGCTCGACACCTGCCCTCCGACATCGTGGTTTACAGACGCACTGCTGTTTGCCAGTGAGGTGACAGAGAAGTTCATACTAGCACTGCTATGATGTAAACTGTAACTGTTGGAGGTGCTGACTGAATAATTTGTACTTGAACTGGAGAAATGTGGACTGTAGCTATTTGCATTGCTACTGCTTGAGCCATTGTACTGAGAACCACTGGGATAACCTGAAAGATATGAATCGTCATTAAACTGTCCAGGATGCCCGTGTCCAGAATCAAAATGTTCCTCACCATTGCTGTTACTTCCTGTTCCATGATGCTGAGTCTCTCCCTCTGCAATGCTAGGTATCTGATCCACTAAAGATTCCAATCCTGACAAGCTTTTGGAGGAAACATCTTGATTTAAGTTACGTTTGGAATTATATTCTGGAGTGGAACCTTGAGAATAGCTTATAACGGAATGGTTCTCTGATTCCTGTCGGAAATTACCGTAATTCTGGTAAGTCATATTGGAGGCATCATTAGACGGCGCAGGACTCGAGAATCGACACTCATTTGGGTTCTGTGGATTGTCCGTACTGATCTCTTCCTTTCCAGCTCTTGAGGTATTCTGAGGTCCATCATTTGTTTCTTCCGGCATGCTTGTAGGAGGCTCAAAATCTGGAGGTCCAATGCTTGGGGAAGTTGGTGACGGAGATCCCAGGTTGTGTTCTGAAGATATAGCGGCACTGATCTCCGAAGACAGATCAGAATGAGTGAATGGTTGCGACGGCTGTGGTGAATGGTTATAGTGGTGGGACTGGATGGGAGATTGGTGATAGTTGGTTGCATCTGAAGGAGAATGAGACTGGTTCTGAGAATATGACTGTGGCAAAGGTTGATTACTGTATGAAGGAGATATATTTTGCTGGCCAAAGTTGATAGGGGACTGCAGAGGCGGCGAGAAGCAATTTGGTATCGGTGCAGATGATTTTGTGTGGTCTACAAGACCATTAGAATGTGCCATCATGTCATCTGTCTTTATCTTCTTTGGTCGACCTCTCTTCTTCTTTGGTGTGCCACAAATATCATGTTCTTTTCTTGACATTTCACTGCTTGACTTCTTTACTTCTATGCAGTCTGACTTTATTTTCTTTGGCCTTCCTCGTTTCTTCTTGGCTGGGGGTTGTTCATCTTTCTTCACTATTGCATTACTCAAGTCTGTGAGTTCACCATTTGATGGAAGACGGCCATAAGCATAAAATGTGTGCTCTTCTTTCGGTTCTTCTTTCAGCTCTGGTTCAAAATAATTCTTTAGTTTTGAATCTGTGAACACAACCTCCGTTTCATCAAGATCTGCTATGATTCCGTTGAGATAGTCCCGAAATTTTTTTAGCGCCGCATAAAACGGAACCTTGTCAGCAGCTCGCGGTAGCTGGGCACACCGGGCACTTGATGATGGCATCACCCACATGTACTGCAATTGAAACAAGTCACTACAATTATTTATTTCATTTTATGCTCGTACAGCTAAGCAGTATGACACTTTGTATAAAAATGACTACTGAGAAGCATTCTATATTTTCTGACATAACTACACACTAAACATGAATACTAACTAACTAACTAACTAGATGGCTTACCGAACCCGAAGGCTTCCCAAATAGTGGACCCAACCAACCAGATGGCTTACGGAACCCGAAGGTTCATCACCGAATTAACCAAAGCCCTCCACCGGACCCTGTCCTGGACCAACAAAATCCAGTTTCCTTCAACTCCTATCTCCCATAGATCCCGCCTGAGATTATCCTCCCATCTACGTCTAGGTCTCCCCAGTGGTCTCTTCCCCTCAGGTGCACAACCAATACCCGGTGAACACCTCTTGTCCCATCCATGCGCACTACATGCCCAGCCCATCTCATTCTTCTCGACTTAAATACTGTGAATGTAATGTCACACCATTTCTCTACAAGCACTTTTATATTTCTCAATTACATTACCAGTTGTTTTTTCAGCAACAATTACATAGCTATGAATAACATCCACACAACATCCAACTTTTACAATGTACAACATGCAAATTTTCCCAAAAACAACTTTCCATTTCATTATAAAAGAATTGCAATGTGCCAATCACACATTTCTTTCACAATTAATAAAATTTTGACCCCCTCATTGGTGTGGTCATCTGCTGTTACTGTGTTACTAATTGACTCGCACATATGAACATATTCACCCAGCAACAGTTCAGAAATCTAGTGGTTTAACTACCACTCTCCCTTTTCAATATTATAATGGTTACCGTCCATCAATATAAAATTACAAACTCAGGCTTAGTTATGCCATCAAACTGATGATGAAGATATGCACAACAGTGACAATAAGGGTGACACTGAATCAACTGTGGAAGGTATTCTGGAAATTGTATGAACTGATACCGATAGATAATTCGCTGTTGACGCAGGTTCGCAAACTGATTCTTCGGATAATGGCAGCCTTGCATAGGGCAGGCAGTATGCGGGGAGTTGAATCAGATGGTGCTGACTGGTAGAGCAGAAGAGAAGGCTCCCACTTTTACTCCTCTCCTTAATTCACCGTAAATCTAATTTTTTATGAAGTACCAAAAACTCTTAAATGGCTTGATGGGTATATCAAGTCACACAAAATGATAAGATTAGTGTTTAAAACACTGAATGCTGTAACTAAATCATGGGATGGATGTAAACTTGTAGTTGGCAATACTGCGCATATGTATAAACACTTAAAATCTTTAAAATGTACCACATACTACAGCAGCTGGTACATTAGTTCTTGATGAATGTGCAGATTATAGTTAAAATCTAAAGTGACATATGGCAGCAAAATTTAATAAATCATACAGCCAGTCTCACTGTAAACTTCTGATTCAAATAAATGTTCATACCATTCTTTACAATGAAAACATGTCACATTCTATATGAAACTAAGTAACTCCCTAGTAGCAGATCCCAAAGATCCAACACCAACACCACCAAAGCCCACCATCGGCCACAATCCTGAGCCAACTCCATCCATTTGCCATCCTCCAAGCCCACCTCCCTAAGATCCATCTTGATATTATCATTCCATCTCCTTCTTGGTCTGCCCAATGGTCGTTTCCAGAAGAATTCCCCACCATAACTCTGTATGCACCCCTTGCCTCCCCACCCCCATGCTACATGTCCAACTAATAGGAGCCTCCTACATTTCACTATCCTCACTCTGCTAGATGACCCGTACAATTCACGTACCTCCTCATTGTGCAGAATTCTAAATTCCCCACTTATTTCATCCCAGGGTATCACTCTTAGTCTAGCCCATCGCCTTAGACCTGTCCGGCTTGGGTGACTCTACCGTGAGCCGAAGTTCCGGCCGGCATAGCCCTTAGGGTCATTTGAGCATGCAAGCCTCCCCACCCAGCAGATTGCCTTTGACAATGTGGTGATACCTTCGAGAAGGCTTCAAGACAGAATGCAATTTTAATTTTGAAATTGAAATTCATCATTCCATCACAATTACTGAATACCATTTTGCAGAAATGACAACACTGATTTAATGACGGTGAGCCAAGCCATGGCTCGGCTGATGTTATTACAGCTCACCCAGAACCTCAACCTCCTATCCACCTGGTCTTCCTCCTTGACTACTACAAACCAGAACTTGTCCCCCTTTCCCACCCTCCCTGCTGATGTAGCCCACCTTAACGTCACATAAAACTGAACCATCATTCTGTGTTTCAAGTTCAGAGTGGTTCCATCAGATCAGCAAAGGGGAACCATGCTGAGCAATGGTTCGGTTAGTATGCTAGAAGGTTGGTGGATGGTTCCAATTTAGGTTTGGTCTCTGCATTTGAAATTCCCATTCAAACTGATGCTTAGCTCACCTTGAGGAAGGTGTCATTCTACACAATTTGTTTGGTCGGATTATTTTAGAACTGTATTCGTGTTCACTTGTATCTATTACTGTCTACTGGATGCTGCCCAGTGATTCTGAGTGATGTATCATTCTGCCTGTCTGGCATCTCGATTTCCTTGTTATTGCATATTCACTGCATCTTGTTATAATTGTGCTTGTGGTTATTTCTGTGAGAGTGCCTAAGTTTTATATTTAAGTCATAACGGAAGATGGCCAAGAGTGTGTGTGTGTGTGCGGGGGAGGGGGGGGGCGGGCGATCAAATGAGTCATGCAGGGAGGAATCGCAATAGCAATTGCTTCAAAGGTTTATAATCATGAAATACATTGAAGATTTCTGTCTTCTGGGTTGTTGCACCATGTGGTATGGTAAACATCTACCATACTACACAGCGCAACAACCCAGAAGACAGAAATCTTCATACTCACCGCTGTGAAAACCTCAAATCATATACGAAATACATTCCTTAGAAATTTCATATGAATTCGTAGCATACCCCCCTACCCAAAAAAAAAGAAATTATGAACTTACTGTATTTGTGCCTTCTACAAACTCGGGCTGCCTTCCAAAACTGAAGTCTTTCTTTCCCGAAAACACTTCAAAGATGAGTTTTCCATTAAATACTGCTATTTTTGGTTTATATTTTTGTAATTTCTCCAACAATATTTGACTTCCTGTAAAATTCATTACATACAAGAAAGTTAGCAAACAGAAATTCAAAAGCATACAATGAATCCACCATTAAAATATTAGATACATACCTTCTTTAATTTCTTTGCGTGTCAAATCAGCACTACCTTTTGTGGCTCTAGCCACCATGTTTGTGAAACCAATACCAACTTGTAGCAGTTTGTAATCATCATCTGCTGTCATCGGCTCCGGAGTTAGACCAGATAAGTACAGACATTTCCCTAAGGTAAACATCGAAAGATAAAATCACTATTCCATGGATCACTCTTTTACACTAGAATAACACAGACACTGCATGATATTCAGTATTAATAAAAATGTATAAAAACAAGTCAACGGTTTTGGAGGAAATGCATGTAACATTAAAATTCATAGAATCACATGCGTAACAAACAAACAAGTGAATTTCATTTAACCCATAATCTGAAAAACTGTAGAACTTATAAGAAGACTCAAAGTATCATGTTAGAATCCCATTCAAATTTAAACAAAACCTATGTTTACATTCACAATGATTTTAAGATCCATGACAGACACTTCATTTGGTTCAAGCTGTGATAACCCAATAAATTACCTCAAAAACAAGACAAGAAATTCAGCAAATTTATAAACTACGAATTACCACATTAGACCTCAATGTGTTCATTACGACCCTTGAATCTTTCAACAATTTATCTCAGCGGAAGACACAAAAATAATTTGTATATTTTTAATGAAGGGGATACAATTAAGAAGATATGGCACCAGCACATTATCCCAACACAAAAATAAAACAGCCATCAATACAAAAACAAAAGAGAGTAAAATAATCTGTATCTTTATGAATGGGCTGTGCCCCTGCTGGAAATAAAATGTAATGGTCCTTGCATGTCTACTGAGAAATTTCACAGCATTCCCAGGCTGTGCTTCCATCCTTGTTTTAACCAAAGTTGATAATTACACATCAAAAACTAATAATTCCTAAGATATATTACATCAACTTTGAAACGAACACCATGAATCAGTCCTTGAGAAGAGAACAACCATTCAACTGGTAAAGAAATGCCCCTCACTTCATGAAACAAAGTGGCTCATTACAGCGAATCATCACAGGAGCCCAGACATGGTTCCTAACCTGAGCTACATGAATCCTGTTCACACCCTCCCAACTATGTCTAGGTCTCCCATATGGCCATTGGTCATATGATACATGACTAGATCATTTCATCCTACCTTCATCTGATCACACATATATTTGGTTTCTACAAAACACACTCAATCCATGAACATCAAAAGTTCATGTTGAAGCAGTGAAAAGGAAAGTTTGCTTATTCCTAAAGATTATAAGATAAATTAAATGTTAAGTTGTAAAAACACACAAATTATAAATTCTGCAAACTCAAATGAAAGAATTATTGAAATAAATTAACATGATATGCACACCACACTAATCACATAATTTTCTAGTCTAACAAATTTGTAAAAGGTTATAAAAACATATGAAGTGTAGCAGCATTTCAGTTTTCACACAGTGTAGTCAACCCACCCCTTCAATGAATTCATGCAATACACCAAAATTCAAAAATGATTACTCAAAACATGTCTACAAATCAGTTAATTCCATGAGGCAGAAGCCTTCTTAAGGAGACAACAGCAAACAGCCAAGAATTCTCTGCTATTTGTAAGGTGAAAGTAAAGCCGTCCCACTATACGCCATGAAGGCGCTTGGGGGGAGAGAAAGGTAATAGCTCCTACACATTCTCGACCCCAGCAAAAGATGGGGGTGAGTGGTCAGCGTCATGCACTGGCCGTACTTTACCCCAGGAGAAAGGACCCCGGTACCCATTGGACAGGAGGCTGAGTGGGCCCCAGAGCGGGTCTGGACACAGAGGCTATATGAAAAATCCTCTTCCCCCGTTGGGGGTACAGTATAAAATTCATTCACTGTGCAATATTCTTCACCCTTCCTAGATTCACTCACCCTACTTTCACATCAAAATCAACTACCAAACACACCATGTAGTTCACAGCAAATTAAACAAACACATGCTTTACTTCCTTCCAAAAGCTGTCCCTTCTATCTATCACGACCCTTATCCTCAACTGGGACATGCACATTCAGAACAAATAACACCATGCCAATGATGTCTCAGTCTACATCAATAACAGTAACAAACCTACCTCTCTTTAACTGCTGATCTGACTCCATCATGTACAAAATAGCTTAAACGGTGATTAACACTTCCTTTCCTATAGACACATTACAACTGTGCGCTGCCACAATCAATCTGACTGACCTCATGCATTCTCACCAAGCATAAATTACTAGTTAATTACCTAAAAAGGATGATGGGAATATCTAAAGCAGTAGACACACATAGTCATAAACATTATCCTACAAACCCCAAATCCCTTAATAAAAGTAAAGTTTGTCCCACTATACGCCATGTAGGCGTTTGGGGGGTGAGTGAAGGTATAGCTCCTCTCTTCCTTGACCTCGGCACTAGATGGGGGTGAGTGGTCAGCATCACGCCCCGGCCGGCTTTACCCCCGGGAAAGGACCCCGGTACCCATTGTAGAGGAGGCTGGGTGGGCCCCAGAGCCGGTCTGGACGCAGAGGCTAGAGGAAAAATCCTCTGCCCCCGTCGGGGATCGAACCCCGGTCGTCCAGCCTATATCTAGTCACTATACTGACTGAGCTATCCCGGCTCATAAATCCCTTAATAGCATCACCATAATAATGGACATAACAACATACACACATTTAAAAATATTGTCTCATAACGACCAATATCCTTTAACTGCAATTGATTACCAACCAACCCTTGACTGAACAGATGATAAAGTAATATTCCTTTTGTTCCAATTTTGTTTTGTTGTACTGAAAAAAGAAGCAATACCCATAACCTAACATTGCTAACAAGAAGAGTGTATGAAGGAAAATAACAAGGCCCTTTAAAAAGGCTTTAGAAACACTCAGAACATCTTAGACAATCTTTATAAGACAAAGCACAACCTAACATTCTCCCCTGTTACAGCCTGTGAAGGATCTGTCTTTCCAACATTTGACCCATCAACTAAAACTCTGACCACCCCTGATACTAATATGAAAACTACAAATTGCGAAACATAACTAAAACCTTGGTGCGTGTTGATACATGGTTGTACCACTCCTGAACATACCAACATGACATAACACACAAAAGCTTTGATATAATGCAGGCCCACAAACACGCATATCAATCATACGAGGCTCGTCCACAAAGTAAGTTTCCCTGGGGCCGTTTACAGAAACAAAACACAATTTCATGGAAATATTTATTGCAACAGATACAGCAAGTGTCCAGCTATTTTTCAACATATTCGCCACCGGAATTGAGACATTGGTCATACCGTGGGACCAACTTTTGAATACCTGGGCCGGCACAGCTGACGATGAATTTCGATCGGCGCTATGCTCTGTGCATTCAAAAACTTTATCACTGACCGCACTTCACAGTCGGCGGGAGCTGGGATAAGAACCTCCATCTTCAACAGCTTCCACGATGCTACTGTGAGAACGCGGGAAGTACCGTTAGTGCATGCGCCATGCTACGTCATTGCTCTATCACGTACGCACAGTCGCTTCGCGCAATATAAGGTTTGCTAGCTGTGGGACGAGTGGGAAACTTACTTTGTCGACGCGCCTCGTATTTACACATATTACTGAAAGCAGGGAGCCAAAATTTCATGTTGCACCAGGAACAAGTGAGGTTAACAGAAAATGTACTTACTATAGTCAGCCGCACCCTCAGACACCTCATTTTAAATGTTATGAAATTAAGAGAGGTAATACATTAAAATATTAAACAAAACATAAGAAGTAAAGACTATCAAAATATCTTACAGAAGTGGTTGCCCGGTCCAGCATAATGGTGGCCCTTATAGGCCGCAAACAGCCCAGGGTTGATTCCGATCTGTACCAAGGGAAAAGGTTTAGTATCACTGTAATAAAAATGGATGACAACACTACACTCGGCTTAAAAAGTAACATTCTTCCCTCTCCCTGTGAACAGAACCTCACTGGTTACAATATTTAATTTTAATTCATAGATTTAACATTTTTTCCAGCTTTTGAGAATAAGCCATGTAGAATGTTAAAGGCTTTCCATATCAGCAAACACTGAAGTCGCCATCTTCAGAGTGAATGTACACTACAATGCTTGACAAATTAAATGATACTATTAAATCTCAATACAGATTATTTTCTAGGCCACCACTAGAAATTACAGACTCCAACAGTAAAAATTCTTATTGATTTGCCGTACACCTTTAACAAACTACATGGATATAAGCAGATCAAGAAATTTACCTGCTTTACAACAACTAGAAATTTCATTACCATGTTCACAAGAGCCAACAACTGGTCACTATTTTAAATCAGAGATTTGGTATACATCCTCATGTCCTATATCCTTAAAACACATTTTAATATTATCCTCCCTCCTATATCCAGGTCTCCCAACTGATCTCTTCCATTCATGTTTCATGGCTAAAATTTTATAAATATTTCTTATCACTCCAACACATGCCACATACTCCACCCATCCAAACGTCCCCTATATCTGACAGCCCTAATAATAATTAATAATGAGCAGATTGTAAGTTATGAAGCTCCTCATTATGCAGTTTTCTCTACCCTCCTGCCATTTCATCCCTCTTGGGTCCAGATATTCTCCTAAGCACCCTGTTCTCAAACATCGTCATGACAGACCATGCAAGATTTGAGGTTTACACGGCAGTGAGTCTTAGAATGGCCGTCTTCTGGGTTGTTGTGCCGTGTAGTCTAGTAGTACAAGTTTACCAACGTTTCAGAGGCCCTTGCTGCCTCCATCATCAGACTACATGGCACAACAACGCAGAAGACGGCCATCTTCACGACACACATCATGAACAGATAGAAAACAACAGGAAAAATTATAATTTTTAAATATTTTTAATCTGTACAGTTTTAGATGAGTCTGTGACGTAGGAACAAGACACAGGTCCATACACTGGTATGAGCACAAATACAAGGACAAAGATTTTGTAAAAAAATCTTACCAAAGGAATTCACGGATCAAACAGTAATATTACATAGGGCAAAAGCTTCATATCGGCAGACTTTGCAAATACTTTACTGAGGACCCAAACAACTCAACAACAGTTGAGCATATAAACAAATAAACATGAAATCCCCTCAGAATTGCTTACGTAAGAGAAACTAAAAATGAAAACTTCAACTTTTGTTTCAATGGTGAGAAACCCCTACTGTGTTGCAAAGAGAAATGAAATAAAGTGGTTTCATTGTCACAGACTGTCATGTAAATATGGCAGTGAATTCCGAAACAAAAAAGATTAAAATTTTAAGACCTTGAAAGTAATAGAACGAGCTGTAAGCAACACAGTTTGAAGTCACATAAATTGCTGGCCAATGTGCGTGTCTTTTGGGGGGGTGGGGGGGTGGAGTAGCTCGGTTCAATGCCCATCTCAAAAATGTCTATGATGCTGTTAACTTGCAATATTTTTAACACATTCAGTGTGAATCAAAAGGCACGTTAATATAACGTTCATCTGTGAAGGTTCACGTAGTGTGACCTTGACAGAACAAGACTGGAAAGACATAATCCATACCAGAATGCACAAATGTATTCTTTGCAAATTCTAAATTATTAATAAAAGATTGTGTCACTTATTTCACTTAAACAACTTTATTTTTCAACTTATCAAATCAAGTCTTCCTTGTGCATTGTATTTAAGTAATGAAAATCAATACTGACATGTCACAAGGCGTGTTAGCTCTGTGGTAGTATAACAAACTCATACACATGGCGTCACAGGACGGAATCCCAGTCCAGTTAAAAAAAAATTTCTTTCATTCAGCCATCATGTAATTATTTTAAATTATACAGAGAATTTCTATACCAAAGTCTTTTATTTCTAAAGATCCATAACCACACACCACTGTATGGCCCTATATCAAGTGGCACTAGTGCCAATCCCAACTCAGAAGTTTGTTCATCTGGCACATTGGTATTACTGACTGTAGGAAATTGAAAGGTATGATTTTAGTGTAGCCTCCAATGGCAAAATGTCCATACCAAATTTCATCCAAATATGCCAAGGGTTCTTGAGTTGAATCATGCAGAGACAGAGACAAGACCAGCCCTGTACATGTTCATTTCAAGCACATCGTGCAAAAGAACGTACAAGAAGCGTAGCCAATATGGAGAACGTCATTAGTAAACAAAGTGAAAATGTTGCATAATACAGAATTTTTCTAGCACCTTCATCTGTAAATAGCCGCAACATTTTTCAATAATTTTTTCAAAGGCATATCTTGTAGTTTTGCTTCTTAAGTTATTAACAGCTGGCATCCACCCCCTGTGACTCTCACTAGTCTAGGAGAACTCAGTCCACATTCCAGAACCTGCAAACAGCTTATTCCCTCCTAATTCTAACCAGTGTCACAACAGTCGTACCTTAGTTTACTAGCAACAGTCGCCTTGCACTCGGCGAGTGATGATCTGCCTTTAAACACGTCACTTGACCATGAATGAAAGGTGAACACTTATCTGTGACCATACTACACATTGAGTTAAGAATTGTTCAATGCTAATAGGCTAACAAAATGGAAGATCTGAATATAAAGCTTTAAATAATGTGCCTCTGTGAAATCAAAATGTATAAAACAAAGATGGTGCAGACCAAGTTCTTTGACAATGTCAATTACTTGCAAGAATAAAGAGAAATCTTGGTCAGCTATTCTATCTGGTGAGAGATCAGCAAATTCCAATCACAATTCAGAAGCCAGCCCTTAATGTAGCACACATACGTAACAGTTAACTTATTGCATTACTTGTCAAGCAAGTGTGATACAAGTTAATGTGTTTATTGATGAAAGACTCTTGGGTTACAAGTCATGTCAGGTGGCTGAATGGTGAATAAACCACATCTTCTGCCACCTGACACGGCTTGTAACCCGAGAGTCTTCCATCAACTTCAGTCACTGCGAAAGCTTCACTTTAATGCGTTTATTCTCACCCCATATGCGCACACAGCGAAATGCAGATGGGACTTGTAAGGGCACAGAAATTATTAGGGAGATTTCTGCTTTTAAAGGACGGATTCAAGTCCCTATTTACCGAAGAACTAAGCATGCATTATAAGATTATACTGTAGCATCCTGTCATATTTATCATTCATTTATTTATTTATTTTTATTTATTTAGTGTTCTGTCTGACGACAGGTCCATATGAACAGGATCCTTCCATCCTTTTCTCGGACTGGGACCTGTTCATATACGTTCTTGGCAGATGATCCAGAAGTGGTTTGCCATTGCCTTCTTCTGTGTGTGAATGGAATAATTGTTGGGATGCCACGGAGAAACCGGGGAAGCCCCCGGAGGAAAACTCCGTGTTGCCTAGACCACGGCCTTGCCCAACACAAGTTATAAATTCGGGCACCGCCGGGAATCGAACCCGAGACCCCAGGATTACAAGGCCAGCGTTCTAACCGCTAGACCACCGTGGCTGTATCATTCATTTAACAGCAGATAAAGGAACATATACAAGCAACACACAATATCTCCTAAAATTAAATAATATTAAATAAAAGACACATATAGTATCGTGTCAAACACCAGGATATCGTAAAATAAGCAGATAAAGAAAAAAGTTTAGAGTAATACCACACATTTCCAATCACTAAAAATAACTTTCAAATGAACAATACAAATAATAACCCAATATTAAAAAAACTGTATCAACTAGACGCCATCACCAACATACCAATTCAGATTTAAAAAACATAACCACAAAAAATACTTCAAAGAAACGACAAAACAAACTGAAACAAACGCTAATAAAATAAGCCGTATGTACAACCTGAGACAACACGGACTCATAGTAACACATAACACAGTCAGTCATTCAACATGTTACAAGCAACAGCAAGTCAATGATACAGGCAACAGGACCAAGCAGAGGATCTGACAACACACAAAACTATCTATAAATAATTTATCAAGTTATATTGTATGCCTACACATTGTGTTTACTTATTTTAAACACAATATAACACGTACAAGAAAATGAGCACAAATCAGGGTTAAGAAAACCTGAAGAGTCATGTGACAATCAAAACATGCTGTAATGTGACTGCAGCGAGTCAGTGCAATAACATAATTGTGTAATTTCAATACACAATGCCAGGAGTTGTGTAGAAAATTATATATTTTGAGTATTTGAGAAATCAGTAGAACTGATGATGGTGGTTTATCTTTATCTGTGCTAGTAAGTTCCTTCAATGAAGACAATTTTCATAAATGAACTTTTTACTACGTCCACCCTCAATCAAGCTTTATGATGCCGTCCAAACAAAACTGCAGACTGTCTTGTGACTGCTCAGAGGATTAAAAGTATAGAATACTTTACATACAAAGCATAAATCCATTACAATCATCTGCTAAGATCTTAATAAGAATCATCACACAGCCATTGCGGGTGTTATGTTTTTATTATTATTTATTAGTGTTCTGTCTGACGACAGGTCCATATGAACAGGATCCTTCCATCCTTTTCTCGGACTGGGACCTGTTCATATACGTTCTTGGCAGATGATCCAGAAGGGGTTTGCCATTGCCTTCTTCTGCCGCCGGGAATCGAACCCGAGACCCCAGGATTACAAGGCCAGCGTTCTAACCGCTATACCACCGTTTTATTAACTAATGCAGTTCTGCATACATTCCAAGACTTTTAATTCCTGTGGATAGGCTCTCGTAAATTGCGACTAATAAGTGGTTTGTTGCAAGTACATGAGATTATGTATAAATGCATGAAAAAATCTTGAACTTCTCAGTTTATGCAATGCCAATGTTTAATTATTCCAAGTTATTTCCATATCTCCATAATAAACACTTCAAAAGAGAACAGATTATGCCCTACCTGCACCAATTTGTTTCTGCATCTACTGCCTTAATGTGATATATATAAGTTAGTAGACAGGCTTAAAGATTATGACAAAAAATTTAGGATAGTATGGGCACCCACTAAAACAAGCATTTTTGTAAATTTGATCAATTCTCATCATATCACGACTACGCCGTAATTTATTTCTGCGGTAGTATGATGATTTTCAAAGTCCCTACACTAATGGCAAAGGTCATGCAAACGAACCGATGACAGTACTTTACTAATGCACTTCAAATATTGTTCAGAAGACTGGCATACTTACGATGACTATATCTAAATTCAGAGCTAAATGGTCTGGCAGAGTTCGTTTTGAAACTTCCTCTTCTGGCATTCCATTAAAGCGGTCATGTTTCTTCCTCTCTTTAAATATTGGAACAAATTTATCATCTTTCAGTTTTTTCTTAGTAAAGGCATTTCCATTCAACAGGTTTTCACTGTCTTCCAACCTGTCAACACAAAATAAAAAAACAGAGTTACTGAAAATCACGGAGTAAATTGTACTAATGCCAAGTAGAGTCCATTAACCTCACTTCCAAATGCCTCAAAATAACGCTACATGATAAAAAAGACTCTGGACACTGTCACATATGAATGCATCCTATTTCTCATTAAAAGTTTACTTTATCTGTTCTAACATTCAGTTACACCACGCAAATCCCACAATATGCAAATGTTTTCATAACCACAGGAGCCATTTTCTGCTTCATTTTGATATAACTCCCATTTATGGTTTTTCTTGATTTATGGTATGAAATGCCTAATCCCTAAGCAAACCTTAAATGGGGGCGTTCACTCCAAACTTCATAGCAGCAACAAAAATTCATGCACAAACTGGATCCTTTTGTTTGCCAATGTTACGGGATTTTTTTTTTCCGTCGCCACATCAAAGCCGACTCTGCGAGTCACCCAGCCTTCCGTCTAATGGATACTGGACATTACCTCCTCACGGACAAAGTAGATCATGGGCGAACCTGACAACTCACCACTTTCATGGCACACAGCTATGTACAGGGAGAATTTTACATCATCTTTACTTGTTTAGCTGTAATTCTACAGTTACAGTATGCCGTTAGCTTCTACAATGACTAAAACATTTTGAATGAAATTATAACTATAAATGTGCTAATAATTCTCACCCTTCTTCTGGATTGACTTTCTTCTTTCTGCCACGTTTTTTAGGTACGGTTTGCATAAGAACAGCATGCCCTCTGGGTTGTAGCATTGGTGATGGGTCATCATCAACAAAACTGTATGGATCTTCTGGAGGCTCACATTTCACTCCCATGTTACCAGTATTATGCATATGGTTTAACAGCTTCTGCGTATCTCCATGAGGCCTGAGTTCCAGGTCCCCACTAGTTTCATAACCGTCATCATGAGGTTCTTGTTTCATAGTGCCCTCTGAGAACACTGACCTGCAAACATTACCAGTACCTCCTTACAATGACGCCTGATATAATTACACTGATTAGTTACGATGGTATATATTAAATAACAACCAATGTAAAAGTAGTGACGATAAAGAACGGTGACTTGTAAAGAATGGGATGTAACCTATTTTTATTAAATTTTTATTTTATTTCATCCCACTGGTTATATCAACATCACCAGGTAAGATTTACACTTCAACAAATGTCATACAAGTTTTAGTACGAGCAGAACAGAAAAATAAACATGTTAGGAAATAGGTCCATAGCATTAACATTTCTGGTGTGTATTTTGCCTCTGTGAATGGTAGAGAGATTTCCCACGTAGGAATTCTTTGCATGTGGACTCCCAATCTAGTCACTAAGCAAAAAAATTATAGGTCTTAAACAAAAACAGTGCCCATTTCTGTTGTGTGACCTAAACCAAAAATGAAATAAGCTGATTAATTTTAGCAGAACTCTCCAATGCCAAATTTCATGAATGTGTGTTCAGACATTCTTGAGTTCTTACATCATACAGACAGATACATGGACGGATAATAACAGGCACCTAGCAAGGATGTGAACACACCTAGAACCAGTTATTTTATGGTTAAGAAACTGGTGTCATATAAAGGAGAAAAAGATACAGAAGAAAAATTACTTTAAGTTACAAGACCCATGAACACAATTTCCAAATAATAGAAATTCTGCAAACATACTAGGACAACATTACCCTAACTTTACTGACACTTTCACATAACTCCCTGGTAGCAGAATCCACAGGTTCAACACCGCCAAATCCCACCACCGGCCACGATCCTGAGCCAACTCCATCCATTTGCCATCCTCACAGCCCATCTCCCTAAGATCCACCTTGACGTTATCCTCCTGTCTCCTTCTTGGTCTGTCCAGTGGCATTTTCCAGAAGGATTCCCTACCAAAATCCTACATGCACCCCTTGCCTCCCACTATATGTGCCACATGTCCAGCCCATAGGAGCCTCCTAGATTTCACTATCCTCACTCTGCTAGGTGACCCGTACAATTCACGCAGCTCCTCATTATGAAATATTCTAAATTCCCCACTTATTTCATCCCTCCTAGGTCCAAATATCCTCCATCACTGCCTGTTTTCAAACACTTTTAATCTATATTCTTCCTTCAAGGAAAGACCCATGTTTCACAATCATACAAGACAACTGGCAAAATTATTGTTTTATATATCCTGATCTTGAGTGTTTTGGATAGTAGTTCTTGAATGGAATTAAAACAAACGTTCTGCAAATGTATTCTACTCTTAATTTCATCATGGACCTCATTTCTAATTGTTGTTATTGTTCCCAGATACTAAAATTTTGAAACATATTCAAATAATGTTTTCAACAACTGGACAACAAAATTAAAAGAAAAAATAAGAAGTATAGCTGCTGAAATGAAATTTATATGAGGAATCACAAAACACACAGTAATATCCCACATAATCCTAGTTAGTGTAAAACTGCATTCAAAGAGACAGACTTCCCAAACTATTAAAAAAATCACATAGTATAGTATATACTAACCTAACTTAAACTAACCTTTCTGACAATTAGCAAGGTTAGCATTCGGCATATAGCGGTCACAATTAGGCCTTGTGCGTGTGCCAGAATTTTTTAAAATTCTTCCATTTTGTCGACGATGAAGAACAATAATGACAGTAAGAATTCACTTGCAAGGAAAAGTATGTAAAACTTCTTGAATAGTTCAGTAAAACACTTTTTTAAACACCTATCTTTATTGTAACAATTTTTGTTTGGATGTTAAACAATCTTTTGATATCTGATGAATTTCCGCATAAGATAACTCTATATGACATGATGAAATACAAATAAACAAATTAAACTAATTTTAAAGTATCTCTCTTCATGAGTAGTGTGACTGTCCTCATGACAAAATATGACGAACTTAGTTCAGGGATAATATACTTAGTGTGTGTTTTCCAGTTTAGTTTATTATCAATTTTTTAATAAAAGGAATGTAGTTGTACCCATTTACTCAGATGTTTATTAGCATAACCTATATTTAAGTAAATGTGTGTTTTGTTGTTAGTTGCTTGCAAATTTTGTCAAAATCTAATGTAAGTTTAATAGCTTTAAACCATTTGATCAGACAGCAAAGATCTCATTAATGGAATTTTTAAAGTAGTTATTTTTCAGGATGATAAATACTAATACTAGCAACATTACCAAAGGGAATGGAAGGCTTGGACTAAGAACTGATCGCTTGAGGCAGATCACTGATATGCAAGACAAAAAGCTGATGACCAAGCACCGAAAACTGAAGAACATCATGTTATACATCCTCCCATCACAGTTTGATTATGTACTGTACTTAAAATTACGAGATTTACTTTTAATTCATACTTTTTGTTATCTGCCATAAAGGTATGATTTAAGCCAATGCCCAGCTTTACATATAATTCCTTAAAAATTCACTTTCCATATTAACATGTCATGACACACAAACAAATTCTTTGGTACAGTCACAAAATATTCCAGTGATATGCATATTATCATTGAGATCACAAAGGATTTCATCTCTGAATTCGTACAAGGTTTATCAGTACAAAGACTTTTCTAAATCCACACTGTACTTCTATGAGGATACTGTCAGAGTTCATAAAATTACTTAGTTTCTTGTACATAACTTCCTCAAATATTTTGTAAATTGATGTCAGTAATGTACTCTACTTGAAACCTATTTACACCTTGTAAAATGGAAAACTCATTGTTACACAGGACGGTTCTTCTCATGTACAGACCATATGTATGTATACATATACATACACACACACACACACAGACAGACAGGCAGGCACGCACACACGCACGCACGCACACACAGACTTAACCTTGTATGTTAAAAATACTGGCATCTGTAACAAATCACATGAAGAGGTTTGATTACTTTCCTTGTTTACTTAAACACTGTAACCGACGTATAAACGAAAACAATATTTTCTTCCAAAAAACAAGTACACACATAGTCACTGTTTACACAATATACTCACAATTTAAGGGATTGTGCTTCTGTTCCAGATGGGTCCTGAGCTTCCATACTGGCTCCCAGGAGCGTGGCTGCTTCTCTAAATAGTGTAGCTACCTGCATTGAGAGATATGTCCGTACAATTGTTCGAAATTCAGTACTTAACTGTTTAAGAACGGCTTATTTTTGAAGAACATAACACCCCTCCCGCATAATGGCCGTCCATTTAAATATGGCTAACCAAACGAGCATCGAAACCTCACCCTTTCAAAATAGTGAGCTCTTCTGCGATTGGTTAGCCGTTTCGAAGCTCAAAAATCAATATGTGCTATATTCCGCTTTTGGAATACTGCCGTATGACGTTTATAAATAATCATTCCGCGTAAGGGTTTGTCTAATCTTTCTTCTCATTACATATAAGAAAATTACGATATGATTAAAAATGAGGGATGCAAGTTATAGAGCATTATGTAACTTGACATTACTTAATTGGCATTGTTATGATCTGCGTGAAAACTGAGGATCCATATGATCGTGGAACGTTCAAACATGGAAAGATCGTGTCTTTGAATAAACGGAAACGATTCTTTTTATTTGTACTAACCCCTGAAGCCTCACGATTGGTCCAGTTTCATTACATACGAATGAAGGAACAACTGCACAGAAAATTAAAAAGCGCACTACAAAGTTTACATAGCCATCGTCTTGTTTGACTATATAAACGTGGCTTTTCTTGGCGCAGTCTCCGAAACGAACGTCTATATCGGTTACACGATCTTCAGGTATTAGATGCTGTCGATTTCTTGTTTCAAGAATGAAAAGCAGTTCAGTGTAGAGCCAATGTTCTTCACATCTGACTACAATACACGAAAAATGTTGTTTCTTACAGATGATGTTTTATAAGCGAGTGCATTTTATTCAGTATTTAAAATTATCTATTTTAATGTCGATCTGCCCTAATCCTTCCGTGGAAAAAAGTTTGAAATAGTCAAACCTCGATTCAATAAGCCTGGTTGTTCAGAAGTGAATTCGTATGTGTTATTAAAATGACTATGCCCTC
The DNA here is from genome assembly GCF_000696155.1 of Zootermopsis nevadensis. Next base: position 176,024 of record NW_019059927.1, read on the forward strand.
CAACATAATATGCATTACAGAGCACTAAACCTTGATCTGAAATATGTTTAATTAGAAGATTGTATTGCGACAATGATGCGGAGGTGTAGAGTCCCATAGATAATTATAAATGGGATTAATATATTCAGGAAACACAACGCGTCTCCTTGGGGCAATTTCCCCTTCTCGTTTCCTGTCCACTTGAAAGATGAGATAGATGTTCCGACCGCACCACGAACATCAATAATTATCATCATAATGAACATCACCGCCATCATCATCATCATAACGCCTCGTCGTTACAAAGATCAATTTCTTCATACCCTTTGGATTTCTACGTCTCCACCTCCGATGTAACATCACAACCAAAGAATTCAGCCGCCTCCGCAAAGCGTCGTTATCACAGAGATCGCTTTGCAAAAACATCTTCGGTGTGTACCTCCTATAACCACTGACAGCAGGCAAAACGAATAGAAAACTGAGGGCCATGCAGAATTAGAGTTCACTGCATCAAGACGCAACCTATAGGAGTTCAAATCTCAGTTTAAACATGCGATAGAAACTGAAGATTATAGAAAAACGGTAATGGAGACTAAAATTGGTCAAAAATATTACTCGCATATTTTAAAAAATGATACTACAGTCTAACTACTTACCTAAAAGTTACTAATGAACAACATGTTATTCGATTAACGACATTCAAAAGATTGCTGTTGGATGCCGTAAGGTTTACACAAGACAACAAGATACTTGACTACAACCCAACTCAAAATAAACTTTTCCAGATTTCACCGGTGATTTCCGTCTGTACTTATTTACCCAGATAATGTTCGAAATACAACGCGATGGGTGATTCAAATCGTAGGTAACCTAACCTCACCCAACCTAACCCTACCTTTCCCAATGTTTAAATATTCATAATCGTCTCTTAGGATTTAAAAACGAGGGAACGGCTAGACGAAAATTTGGCAAAAATGTTATGTCATATATTAGTACTCCAAGCTCATAATATACAAATTCTTGCGACCTTAACTGTTCATCTCCAGGTAGTTATATTTGTGTGTTCGAAACTAATAAACATGGCTACTAATTTGTACACACATTTTCTGTCATTGTCTTCGCCATGTAATGAACTTTGTCTTAAGCACATTGCCTATTTTAGTAAAGTGGACTATGTAGGTGTACTTACCGGTGGAATGCAGTTTGGTCAGCTCTTCCCATGCCGCCGTGTCTTATTCTCGAGGACATGAACTGTGGGCGTTGGACGCAGGAGGAAGTGATTCTGAACTTCGCAAATGACAGCGCAACAGAGAATGTAATGGAAATATCCGTTATCATTCCGCTCCAAGAGTGCTCTAAAGTCAAAAACGAAATTAAGAGAAAATTATGTTTTTTTTCTTTGTCTGCAAGACAATAGCTTACCGAGAGCTTGTCCCATCTGGTCCAGCAGAATTTTTTTCTAAAAAGATTGGAACGTCTGAGACAGCGATTTGGTTGTGCGAAGTTACATGTGAATGACTTCTAGAATGCTTCAATAACACTGAAATTCACGTATAGTTACGCGAGGAATCTACTTTGAAGGAGACCACTGTAGTTTAGAATACAATTTAAGAAGTGCTGCCTGGTGAGAACAGTCTCGTTATTTGCCAGACTTCATACATTAAAATAAAAAATATGCTCGTACCCACAAGACTCCACGAAGCAAAAAACCTGGACGGCTGCTGTAACTGATCTGGTACATTATACATAATCGACTTCAATCATTTTGTAACATCTGTTTTGTTTCATTCCTGAATTATCTGAAAAGGGATTATTTTACAGGCACTTCTTTTAATTTCGCTTTAGCATATACCAATAGGAAAGTCAAATAAAATAAAGAAGGATCGGAATTATTTGCAACGTATCGTCTTGTACACTGCACATAATTTGGTTACACAAAGAAAAACAAGCGAAATTTGTTGCAGCCTGCGAAGGACATTAATCATGAAACAAACACAAAAAAAGAAAAAACTAAGCAGGCACCAGATTGTATGACAGCCATAATACGACAACAATACAAAAGCAGCTAAATAATCTTCTAGAAATATGACAAAATAGAAATATTTGTAGAAAAGAAGGCCCTTTCTACTATCAATATCCGTCCGTAAGTGTACCCTGTGCCGCCACTCATATGTATGATACTATTTTCTCTGTTGCCACAAAACCAAAGGTTAAACAGAACTACGAGCGTTTCATCGCGCACAGATGACCTAAAAGTAACTCTTCACTATGTGAAAGAACTCGTTAAATGTTTTCAAAATGGCGACATCGGTTTGGATGTGTTTTATCTGATGGCTACCGCTTAGAAACAGAATGTGTTACTTTTGGGGTTTCTCGGTTCAAGATGACCTCAGATTTCGAATCTCGTAATGACGAAATTTGTATTTGATTGTTCTAGACGGTAACTAGGATGTGTGAAAAAGTTACGTTGGTAGGGCTTGTACTAATGGGGAATGCCTAGTGCAACTGTAGTAGAAAACCAATTTTCATTTGACATGCCGTTATCACGCACACGTTCCTTGCTGGGCAACATTAATGGGGCACCATCCAGCATCCCGAGTGAGGCATATCTGTCTCACATTACGGAAAGTATTAATCATCTACCATCAATGAAGACAGGCCAGGAACTTCTTGCCCTCCAAGTTTCAACTTTACAGATACCAAATCAACCTAGTACTGTGAATCAGTCGCTGCCTTTAATCAATTCTATTGTTTCTGATGGAACGAATAGTCCGATTCAAAATAAAAATGGCTCATCAAAACCAAAAACCATGGTTGCTACTCCTGACCAAGTAATGAAATTATATATGAACAAGCTCACTCCCTATGAACAACATGAAATTTTCAGCTATCCTCAGATTTATTTTATTGGTGCCAATGCAAAAAAGAGACCTGGAATTGTTGAGACGGCAAACAACTGTGGATATGATAATGAACAAGGGTCATATATTCATATACCACATGACCATGTGGCATACAGATATGAAGTTTTAAAAGTGATTGGCAAAGGGAGTTTTGGACAGGTAGTTAAGGCATATGACCACAAAAACCACGAACACGTAGCTCTGAAAATGGTGCGGAACGAGAAAAGGTTTCACAGACAAGCACAAGAAGAAATACGAATTTTAGAACATCTGCGAAAACAGGATAAAGATAATACAATGAACATCATTCACATGTATGATAGTTTCACATTCCGAAATCATATGTGCATAACTTTTGAACTGCTATCAATAAATCTTTATGAACTAATTAAGAAAAACAAATTTCAAGGTTTCAGTCTTCAGCTAGTACGAAAATTTTCCCATTCTCTTCTGCAATGTTTGGATGCCCTGTACAAGAATAAAATTATTCACTGTGACATGAAACCCGAGAATTGTATCAGTTTGCATCACAGTTGGCGACGGCAGAAATTCTGCGTAATGTATTATTACCATCATAATGTTCACACATTTAACACAACTGAATGTGTGAAGTACTAATATGAAGATCATTGTAAAACACTCTATGCAAATGTTTAAAGAACGAACCTGGGTCTTGGCTGTCTTCTTCTTCTTCTATGGCTCTCCGGTCCATATTCGGTCCGTGGCCTCCTCAATTCTCCTCTACCATTCGGTCCTATTGTTAGGTCCATTCTGTCCGAGGCTTTGATTGAGGTTTCGAAACATCTTCCTTTTTACAGTGCAATGTTGTTAGCTTTGCGACCAACCCCCCAACCTGGAGGACCAGGGTACCCGTCTTAGTCTGACCTCTCCCCCTCGACCAATCTGGCTAGGGAGGCCCTACCAGTAGCTATGCTACCGCCAGCATAGCTCTTGGGATCACTGAGGTACTCAAGCCCCCACCACCACGACAAGGGGGTCTTGGCTGTGATGGTGCTAATATTTGTGGAACTCTTGCTGTTGGTGGGGAAAACTGCAAAAGAATAATTAAATTGAATATATGACAAACATTTCTGTGCCAAATTTGAATTGCCATGCAGCATAGTCTTTTGAAGTAAGAAAATTAATTAATTTTTAATCTCAAGTCTATACTTTAGACCGTGGGTTCTAAATATTTTAAAGCCCATGGTCACATTATGCTTCTGTATCACCTCTTGGGCTGCAAGATTATAAATGAGGACAATTTCATTTTCTGTAACAAATTTAATTAGCTGTTTGTATTAATTATTTATTAATACTGAATATTTCATTTGTGTGGAAACTGTCTTCACTATACAGACCGACAAAGTGTAATAAAACATGCAGGCTGCAGGTTGGTAATGCTTGTATCAGACTGTAACGCCTAAAGGTAACATACTGGCACAATGTAGTTTCTGTGTATTGTACATTCTTACCTTTTAAGTATAGTAAGTGGATGTTATCAACAACTCGAATGTTACGTAAAGGTACATATTTACAAATTAAGTAATCAAAAGCAAAGTTGTTTATAAGATAAAAATGACATGTTTATCGTGTTTTGCGTGTCGACTTTGTCTTATCATGAACACAGATGTAGACTAATGACGTTATTCTGGGTTGTGAGACCATTCAGACTCGTATGTATATACCAGAATTTTTAAGAAACATACTGTCTCCATCTTCAGGGCTTCAGCCCTGAAATGAGACATTGGTATCTACCTACGAGTCTATGCAGCATCACAACACAGAAGATGGATGATTCCGTAATTTGTTTGATCAGCTGTATGATTATCATCTCAGAAGTATCACTAAAATACTGAGAGACAATTTTGGTATTACATCTAATCAGGTAACCATTTTAAAAAAGGAGAATTTGGTCTTCAAAAGCCATTGTGTTATTTTAAACAAAATGCACAGCATTAGCAGAAACAACTCGCTCTCAACAGGCTTACTATGAAAGCTTAATCTGATTTCAGCGCAGTTTGGTGGGGCAGGTATTTTTAGAACAGGAAGTGTAACTGTGTTGATCAGCTGTGTGTTTATTTTCAGGTTACTGTTTTTTTATTAACCACAGAAAAATTAATATTGTTTCTGAATTTGGATTTAATTATTTGCTGTTTCCAACAACAAATCATGTCAAGTAAACAATTTATAATTATTTATCTTCTGTTCTCATTGTGCTTGTGTTTCATAAGGATAACACGACTATTTGTTGAAGCATGGTCTAGTGTTATGAATTATTTATTAACAGAGTCAGGTTCAGGCTGGAACAATTTTCATGAATATTATGAGCAGATGTTTCCCTAAAGCCTTACTCTACAGATCCCTCATGTCTGCAATGTAAAGATAATGACCATTTCATCTGCAGAAGGCTAGTGACAATTTAATATAAGATTTTTTGTTTATTTAGTTATTTAATTCTTTTAACATCTAAGTAATGTGGGGAAATTGCTAAGGTAATTTTCACCATAAATTAGAACTCATAAAGTACTGACACGTGTATTTTATTCTCTTGTTCTCGAGATCATTCGTGATTTATTTTCCTTTATTGCATGCATGCACATAGGATTCGC